>VXAD01013457.1:595-46351 GCA_013399195.1 Dicrurus megarhynchus
GCTCCCAGGCTGTTTTGTGGAACTCCTTGTGAGGCACACAGGGATTTTGCTGCCAGGACATTGGATCCCACTGGCTGGGTCAGGGGCCCCCAGAGGTGCTGCAGCACTAAAATGCATTTGCCAATGCAGCTCTTGCTGCCTGGGTGAAAATCTCCTGAGACAACGAGCCTGGGAGGACACGTGCTTGGCACCAGCCATTGTGCAGCTGCAAGCTCCAGGGTGCCCCAGTGTGCCACGCTGGACACTGCCTGTCCTTGGGGTTCAGAGCAAAGCAGACGCTTGGTTTGTCTGTGCAGTCTCCGGCTCCTGCTCGCTCCCAAGTGAGCAATTGCCAGGAGATGTGTGCAGAGCTGCCTGGGCTCCCTGAGCAGGCCTGGCAGGAGCTGCAGCGCATGGGGTGGCAACGCAGCCTTGCGAGGCTGTGAATGTCTCGGTGCTGGCCCAGAGGGGGAACGGTGTGGGCTGAAAGGCTCCGTGTTTGCCAGGGTGTTGCAAAGGAAAAGGGAAAATCCTCCTGAACTCAGGCCAAGGGCACCTGCAGCCCACTGAGGCGGCTGCTGAGCACCTCCAGCACCAATCCTTCATTCCCATGCATTTCCCAGCCTGGTCCATACGCCCAATTCCCAGTGCCCAACAGGAGCTCCTTTACTGATAATCTGAATCTCCTCCACGTCACCAGAGTTTTGCATCTGAAGCAGAGAGTCCTGTTGAGTCTCACAACTGCTCCTCCTTTTAAACTCCCTGCTCTGCCTGTAGCTCTTGGCTGAGGCATTCATCCAGTCAGCTGTGACCAACTGCAGTGAAGCCAAGCACCACTGGGGCTGCCTTTATTGCTCTCTGCGTCAATTCTTTTGCTGATTTGGTGTCATTGCCGTGTTCTGACACTGCTGGGCCCTGGTTGGCACCAACCTTTCTGCTCGGCTTCTCTGGAGCAGTGGGTGTGGAAGGTGTAAGTTGGTAAGGAATGATGCCAGTGCAGATTCCTGAACAGAGTGATGGTACAAAGAAGCACCTGAAGTGCCACAGAAGTGGCTGAAGTTGTTTAGATTGATGTAAATTATTATTTTAAATGAATTCTGTGTTGCTGACTAAACCACATCTTTCTGATTTCAAAAGCTTAATAAATAGTGGTAGAGCTGAAGTCAGAAAACAGGATTATATGGGTGCAGCCTGCAATCCTGAACAAGGACACCTGACCATGAACTCTCAAACACTGTGCCTCTCTTGGCCTTTGGAAAATTCTTGTGTATGCAGAACAAAGTGGCTTAATTTGGTCCTTTCTTATCAAAACCATAGTAACTTTTATTGTAGAGCTATCATGGAGGAATGGAACTGTTTGGGGTGGAAAGAACCTTAAAGCTCATCCTGTGCTATGGGCAGGGACACCTTCCACTATCCCAGGTTGCTCCAAGCACTGTCCAGCCTGGCCTTGGACACTTCCAGGAATCCAGGGACAGCCCCAGCTTCTCTGGGCACCCTGTGCCAGGGCCTGCCCACCCTCACAGGGAAGGATTTCTTCCCAGTGAATGAAGACTGAACAGCAGATATTTCATGGAGGTTCCTTGGAGGACTTAATTGATAACCTGTTACATTACAGAAGCCATCAAAATCTCTCTCTGTTTGCTCTGAAACCTCTGTAAATCCATTCAATGAGTTTCTTTCAAGTGTAATGGTTTGTTAGTCCTCATCACTCAAGGATTCATTGAAATGGATGGCCTGAGACCACATGTGGTTGACAAACATAAAGCTCTATCATTTTTAGGTATTTTAAATCGACTTGCCAGATTCATAGGCAAAGATTTGATTTAGAAAATAACATAGAATTTTTCCATCTAAGACTTCAATGCGTATGTACTCCAGATCCCTTTTTCTCTTTTTAGCCCTTTGGCAGAGGCCATGATCTCTCTTAAGTGAAACCTATTATCTCTAAAACAAAGGCAATAGACTTTAATTGGTTACTGCATATCACAAAGTGGTTAAGGAAAAAAGATTGAAACTCTTCAGTACGTAAGGAGGTTGAATCTCCTGAGAATGGCTTATTTTTTAAGGAAACTTGGAAAGCACTTAATGTGAATTCTATTTTTAAGAGGTTGGAAAGTCTGAGTGTTATTGAACATTAAATAATTAACAAATAATGACAACTCTTACAAAGGATCCTTCATTCAGCAATGGATCTTGATTTAATTAACACCGCGTCAATCGGAATGGCTGGAGCTGGGCCAGGGCAGGGGCAGGCTGGAGATCAGGGAAAGGTTCTTCCCCCAGAGGGTGCTGGGCACTGCCCAGGGAATGGGCACGGCCCCGAGGCTGCCAGAGCTCCAGGAGCATTTGGACGGCGCTGCCAGGGATGCCCAGGGTGGGATTGTTGGGGTGTCTGTGCAGGGCCAGGGGTTGGGCTGGATGGTCCTGGTGGGTCCCTTCCCACTCAGGATATTCTGTGATTCCGTGAAACACACAAGACATAACATTTATCCAAACTTACTTTTAATTCTTCTGTGTCCAGAGCTCTAATTGACCTATCAGCCTTTACTCAATATAGAGCCGAAATCTTGAGTCCTGAAGACCTTAGAAACTATTCTTATAAACACTTCAACCCCCTAAATTAGCATTGTCAATGCAGTTCTGTCAAGGCAGATTTGAAAAAAACCCAAACCCAAATTATAAGGATTTGAATTTTGTTGCTATGTAACCACTTTGCTCTCCTTACTAGAAAATTAAGGATATTGCCAAGCTATTCTTGCACTGATGAAAAAAGTATAGCTGCTAATCTGCGTGGTCCTTTTTCTGCTTTCTAAAGAAAGCAATAATTAAATACCAGAGAAAACTGTAAGAAAATCAAGGAGATGGGACCTTTGGACTTTCAAAAAAGAAGAATAAACTTGAGGATATGATCTGAAGTTCTATACACACATTGGAAGCCAGGCCTGTTTGCAAATAGGTCCAGGTTTACACATGTGTAGTACTATATGCAAACATACAATATAGTTCTCTATACAACCTTTAACAGAAAAGGAAATGCAGGAGGAAATTTTTTTTTTACGCCTTTTGTTCTAAAAAAATATATTTTGCATAATTCTCTAAAAAATTCTAGTGTTTAGCTAAGGAAAAAATGTTAGTCATAACTAAATATGTAGACATTATTTTATGATTAAAAATAGTCAGCTCCAAATTTTACAGCAACAATCAAGGCCAGTTTTCTTACCTGAGGTACAAGTTTCTTAGTCTAACTCTCTTTCGCTGTAGGGGTCTAAAAAAGATAAATTTATTTTTTTTTTAATTAAGAAATCACAAGCCACTTTCAAACTTTATTTAGGGTAAAAAAAAAAAAAAAAGGGGGGAAGATTTCCATTTATCCTCTTGCCTTCAGCACTCAGCACTGCTCCTGAATCCTGACTTTTCAGACCCATCACCCTCTCCAGCAGCATATAAAAATACTGTGGTACTACTCTTTAATGCTGTTTTCTACTCAACCCAAAGAAGTAGCATGTTTTGCTATTTATTTCCAGCAGAAGGAAAAGTGATGCTATAGATTTATTCTTTTTATGTGCTCTTTATAGCACTACAGCTGCACCACTAAAACACTGCGCTCTCCCTCTCACCACAACGCCGGGCCCCAGGAGGATTGGTTATTAACTCTAAATGAGTACTGCAGGACTGCCTTAAAAAGATTTCTGCTCTTGAATGTTGAGATGGAATGAAAATGGAGTGCTCCTGGGTGCCAAGAATTCCCACACAGCTGTGCTGTGACCGGAGCAGTGAGCAAATTAGCCAGGAAGGTTTATGGGGGGGTGCTATGGCTCCATTTTGGCTTCAGTTCCCACAGTGACTATTCCCTGAGTCAGTAACATTACCTGCAATAACCACATTTGCTTTTCATTTGAAGACTGAGATGATGAAAAAAACATCCCATTGTAATTTTCACTCCAAATCACATATTTGTCCCTAGTAAAGTTGGAAGGAAGTGAGCAAAAGTCCATAAACTTTGAAACTCATTTCAGTCTGCTGAAAAATTGATAGATAATCTTGTAGCTTTGAAATCAGTATAGAGCACACTTGGTGTTTATTGCATGACCTGAAATTAAATTCATTTTTGAAAGTTTTATGACAAAAAAATTATGCACTGCTATTTATAACACAATTGCTAAAAATTCCTGGGAATAACAGATTGCCATTCCCCAAGATTTTCTGCAAAGGCAGTGGCAGCAGCAGAGCTCTGCATGGGGCACAGCATCACTGCAGCCTGTGTGCAAGAATGGGGATGGAAATCAGAGCTCCAGCTCCCACAAAATGCAAATGCCTTGTGTTCTCCTGGCAGGATCTGCAAATCCACATGGCCCTGGGTGTGCACTTCAGCCTTGCTCACAAACCACCTGTTCCTCAGTCTTGATAATGATGTTTTTCCCTTTTTGTCCCAAAAAGACCAGACGTTTTACTTGGATTATAAACAATTTACCTCCAAGCTGCAGGCAGAGATCTTAATCTCAGTAATATTATTGCAAACACGGGTGGTAGCTAATGGAAGAACCCAATAAAACATGGATATCTGCTTGGAAGGACATTGGAGGGATCATTAAACATTTCATTGGATACAGCCTTTTTTGCTGGTCCTTATCAGATCATAAAAACAAGACACAGAGTTAGTATATCCAAACACAATCTAATGAAAGGGACCCAAACAACACAGAAACAGAACCTGGAGTGTTCTTTAAAAGGAAGGCTTTGACCTTCTCCCAGTACAACTGGAAAGGGTCATTGAAAGCAGCACACTATTCTTTGACCAAAATATCAGTGTAATTAGACCTTGTGGATCACAAGGACTTTGAGCAGCTCTCAGCCCTATCTGGGCTCTACCCTGGTGCCATTAGGTCTCACAGTCATGGACAGATGCAGGAAAACACTGGATCTGGCTTAAACGGAAAAGAAATGTTGTGACTGTATTTTCTTCTCTTTGCTTCCATATTTTTTTCTTTATTAGCTACTCATTTTTGAGAATATTATATGATTTTATGGTGCAAACATGCTCTTGTCTCATGCGTATAATCCCTCCTTAGCACTGGCTGCGGATTGCAATCACAGAATTACAGGGAAATACAGGTAATGCTTTCCTCTCCTTGGATAGCAAAGCTGACATCACCTTGTCCCAATCCACATCTCCATTTTTTTCTTAAATATTATAATTCATGTTTATGCTTTATCAAAAATATCAAGTGAGCAGCCAAGTAGAGTCACAGAATCACTGAGAGTGGAAAAGTCCTCCAAGGCCATCGAGTCCAATTTCAGCCTGACCCCCACCTTGTCACCAGCCCAGAGCACTGAGTACCACATCCAGTCATTCCATGGACACCGCCAGGGATGGGGACTCCAACACTTCCCTGGGCAGCCCCTTCCAAGGCTTGACCTCCCTTTCCAGGAAGAAATTCTTCCTGATGTCCTACCTAAACCTCCCCTGCTGAGTATCGTGAAAGCTGATAACTCTGTAAAGACCACAACTAATTTCTGTTAATGGTTACAAGACCCTGTGAAAACATTTCAGTTGATGCTTCTAGAAAAATGTATTTTGGCATCTCAGTTTCTCTGTGTTCTCAGCATAATACTGGCCATTTCAAACAGGAAAAGGTGATAAAATAATAAATGAAACATGCAGAGTTGCTCTCACACGTAAGGACCTCAACCCAACCTACCAAAGCAAAGAGGATGTGCAATTGAGGACTGCAATTCTATCCCTGCAGGTGAGGCCAGCCACCTCAGCCAGTTCCACGTTCCAGGTGGAACAAGTGGAGTGAAAAATAGAAAATGTAACACAGAAGTCCTAACTTACTAAATGAAAGAGTTTCTTTATGTCTTTAAGGAGCTTTTTCTGAGTGGCTGATTAAGTATCTCTGTCACTGAGACTGGCAGGACTGAAGGAATCGGAGAGCTTCCAGTTATTGGAAACTGAGAGAATGTCTTATTAACTGAAAATGGCATTGTTGCTAATTCACGCCTTTCTACCACACGCTCCAGGTTTCTTTCAGCGGGAAGAGACAAATCCTACAATCAGAGACTTAAAAAAAATTGGTGTCAGAGCAATTTTAAGTCAAAAGTGCCTTCCAGGTTGCATGCATATGTGATTAATTACTCCTATTTGTAGTTTTTGTTGCATTTGATTTGGAGAGGGTTTTTTTAATATCTGCTTTTGTAGTTTGTCTATTGAGTACACAAACAGAAAACATTGATTTTCAAGCTAGATTATTTAGTTTACTTAAAAAGAACAAGAACCCAATAGTAATACGAGCAGAAAAAGAGAGTTGAAGTGTGAATATGCATGTTGGTAATGTTTCACAAACATCCCAACACTGCTCTTGCTTTTTAGTGACTTCATACTGTCAAGATAAAGCTTCATAATTGAGATTCCCAGGGTCAGATGGTGGATTTGATCAGGAAAAAATACATTTTGGCCTGTCCTGCTTTCTTTTTTCTGTCTGGTGAATTTAAAAATGTATCTTCCATCTATATATTCTCACTATAAGGAAAAGGCATCTGGCGAATGCTTCTTAAAGTAGAAAGATTAAGGAGGAGAGAATTTATTTTCTTGGCTAGGGAAGACATGAGCCAAAAACAGAGAAACAAATAAAAGGGAAGAAAAGAGAACGAAAAAAAAGGGAAATACTAAGAGGGCAAAACTCAAAGATTTATTAGATCTTGAAGAGTGATAGAAGAAAAATTCTAAGTCAGCAACATGTCTGAGAGAAATTAAGACAGGATCCAACACTTTCCCGTTCAAATTTCATGCAGGGGAGATATGAGCTCCAAGGTACACCAGGAAGGGGGAGCATCTCTTTGGAGTAGCTGATTGTTTTGGGGATGATTTTTTTATCCCATACCGTTTTTGGAGTTTATTTTGTTTTGTGTCTAGGGTGGTCGCTGTCCTCCCCCCGCCAATCCCCCCAGCCCCAGGAGTATCGCGGTGAGTAAAAGCCAGACCGGGGTTTTGGCAAGAGTTGGGGATGGGGCGAGGGGCAGCTCCTTCCTTCCAGATGGGTGATTCAGATGGCCACGCAACTCTGCCCAGGGATACTGCTGCTTTGTGGGTTTTGCCTGCTTCTTTTTGTTTCTTCCCCTTCAGCACTGTGACTGGCCTTGCTGGCTTGCTTTTCTGCTTCTCTGCTGTTGGGGAGCCCAGGGCTGGTGCGTGCCGTGCCAGCACCTGGGAACACCGCGTTCCCGGCCGGGGCCGCCCTGCTCCGCACAGCCCGGACTCCGCGACCAGCCGTCACTGATGAGAAATACCAGGGAGTGATTCCCCACCCAGCCCAGCTGTTGTTTGCTGCTGCTTGGGGGATTCTTGCTACATTTTAACCTGACATCCAGACACCCCGCAGCTCCTGCTACAGCCGCGGAGTTTCTGATACATTTCATTTTCATACTCTGGGGTCTGCTCACCCCTGCTGTTCCAAGGTCCCTGCTACAGCTCGTTTTGCTATCTGGAGGGGCACCGGGACCGGCTGCCCGCCGTCAGTTTGTAAAGGAAGCCCCTTTTCCATCCCTCCCGCCGGCCTGCCCGCCATTACCNTTTCCCTCCCTCCCGCCGGCCTGCCCGCCATTACCGCGTGAGGGCTGAGCTGGCGCCACAGCGCCCCCTGCCGGCGCGGGGGAATCACCGCGCCCGGCCGTGAGCGGAACTGCAGCGAGGGGAGAGGGCCTGGGCCGGGAGAGGCTGCGCTGGGTTCTGCTTCTGCTCGTTTGCCTTGTTATACATATACATACTAATAAATAATTCCTTTTCCTATATCTTTGCCTAAAAGCCCCTTAATTTCAATGTTATAATAATTCAGAGGGAAGGGGAGGGTCATACTTTTTACCATCCCGAGGGAGGTTCCCGCCTTCCTTGGCAGACGCCTGTCTTTCAAAGCAAGACAGTGATCTACGAAAACAAACCACAAGTCATAACGTAAAGACAGTATTTAAGTGTCTCTTGCACAAAGGAGCTTTCTCCTCAGCTTTTGCTGAGTTTTATTGCTGAAGAGGAGCAGCAGCTTTCCCCTGTCAGTAGGTACAGACACACCAGGTAAAACGGATTAATGAGCATGTGACAGGCACACAACTCTGTGTGGTGTTGACAAGCATCAGCATTTAGTGCCAGCCTGTCCTTGGAGGGAGCAGTTCTGATCTCCACTTCAGATTTATCAATGCAGAAGTGGTCTGGTCCCTTCCAGGCACAATCATGCAAATGGCATGTGGAATTGGAGTGAGAAAATCCCTATCTGTCTCTGTGTGCTCCTCCTGCCTGTTCAGCTCTCTAGGAACATGTTGCTTGCAAGAGACAACAAAATTGCTGGGAGCCACAGAAAATGAAAAATTAAAACTGAAGGTAACAAGGAGAGCAAAACTGGATGTTGCCCACAGGGTCTTTCTTGTGTAACATTGCCCACGGGCCAGTGAGGGCCGGGAACAGTTACTGGAGGATACACAGATGCTCAGCGTCATCTGCACCAGTGAAAAGACCTCTCTGCTCAGAGTTCGGTTGGAATAATTTATTAGCACCCCAATCAGCATTTTCACCCCAGGCACTCCTAACAGCTGCTTTGTATGTAATGAGCACTTAACTGCACAAACACATCCTTCCATCTGCACTCGTAAATAAATCTGTGCCGTAGGATGCCCAGTGCTGGTACTGTTGCCATAAATCAGAACCTCCTCGTTAGTTTAAGGTAACAACAGAGATTTTCATTGTCAGAAGTTTTTTGTCGTTATATAGTTCAATGAGTAAGTCAGTTTGTAGCACTCAAAAACAAACGGTGTGTGAAAAACTGAGCAAGTATCAGAATTCTTGCCTGTTACGTGTAGCTTTGCTTTACAGCCTCAGAAAAGAAGGTGAAATAAGTAGAAGAGATATGGGGATGAGCTGTGAGGGTGATGGAGATCAAATTAATTCTTTCACATAGTAATGGAAGCCTCCTCATCTGGAAAAGAAGTGCCAGGTGTGAAACATTCAGTGGTAGGAGGAGAAAAAGGGTCAAAATACAAAATCTGAGAGCAGTAATTCAGCAATATCATTGCAGCACATTTAAACACAGTAAGGGGAAAATAGTTTTTTCTCAGGCTGCATAATGAAGCTGGAGAAATATCTGTGGAAACATCCCATGGAATCTAATGCTCCGGAGAGTTTTGAAAAGCTCAGAGCTGGTAAGAGCGCCCTTCCTGTTGAATCAGATGATGCCTCACAGCCTGGAGAGCCCGAAGGGCAGCCCGGTACCTTCCCTTCCTCTGTGCTCCTGTCCCAAACACAGCAGTGCATTACACAGATATTTGTTCTCATTTAAGAAAGCTGCTCATATATTCTTACTTCACCCCCTGCATTCACTTGGCAAATAAACCCTTAGTCCCCTCTACTACATACAGAGCTCTAGATAAATGAAAATTGAGTTTTAGCTGAGTTGTCAGTAAATGTAAGATAGATTTGTCTTTGTGTGTTTTCAAGAGGTCTTATGACTTCAGACAGTATTTTGGAGGTTTTTTATTTAAAAACTGAGCATTATATTTTGATTTTTTTTTTATCCTCTATTACTGTTGTGTATTTGATCTTTGTTTTGCCCCTCCCCCCTCCTAAATACTAGCTATAATATGCAATAAAATCTTGTGGAATTGTATGGATTCGATTACATATAAACCAACACAGAGAATAAACAAAAAGAGAAGAAACATAGCACAGAAAATCTGAGAATAAGTAGACCAAGTGCAAAGATCAAAGGGATGGATACGATTGGGTCATTCAGGGCTTTTGGAAACCATTAATTTGGGCATAAGGAGGATAATTCTGCCAATAAAAGGAATGGGGTTTGTATTGGAAGGTAAGAGAGCAAGCAGTCATAAACAGCTTTGAGCTTTTCAGGAAGGCAGTGGCAATAAAATATTTAGAGTGGCAAAAAAATACAATTGTCAAAAGATAAGCTTGTCCTGTCCAGAAATCCTCCAGAGTGCCATGAGAAACTGGGAACCTGCTTCCAGATCCTGCTGAACTCTGGGGCCTGTGTTAAGAAAAAAGTACATGATATGGACTGCTGAACTCTGGGGCCTGTGTTAAGAAAAAAGTACATGATATGGACTGGTGATATAAGAACAAATAATACTTGAAAGAAAGGTAATTATGGCGAAAAAAGAACACAAAGATTGTGGTGTATTAATATAATAGAGAAAGGAAAGACAAAGAAACAAACAGTGCAGATGGGAGTACAAGGAATGCTATTAGTTTGTTTTGGCTAAACACGAGGAAGCTGATTTATTCCTTTTTTGTATTTGAAAAATGCATTATTCCAGTGATACAAGGTGAAGCTGAATTTTCTGACTGAGATAAGGGGACAGCTTTTAAGGATAGATGAAGGTGCTATGTTCTGAAAATATTGGGAAGAAGTCTTGTCATGGGGTTATGAAATGCCCTTTTAAATTTTCATAGAGGAGTAACCTGAGCTGGCAAACAGAACTTCAAAAGTCCTGATGTGCATTACTGAGGTAGGCCCAGTATCTATTTTGTGCCAGGAGGAAGGCAGGGATATCAGGGCTAGGGGAGAGTGGAAGTGGACACTTTCCACAATCCCAGGTTGCTCCAAGCCCCGTCCAATCTGGCCTTGGACACTTCCAGGGATCCAGGGGCAGCCACAGCTTCCCTGGGCACCCTGTGCCAGGGCCTCCCCACCCTCATAGGGAAGGATTCTTTGTGTGATATCCCATCTAACCCTGCCCTCTGGTAGTGGGAAGCCATTCCCCCTTGTCCTGTCATTCCAGGCCCTTGTAAATAGTCTCTCTCCCTCTTTTTCGTCGGCTCCTTTAGGCACTGGAAGGCCACAATTAGCTCACTCCAAAGCTTCTCTTCTCCAGGAGACTGAGCTGAAAGAGCACAATTCTCCAATTTACAAGAAGGACATGAAGGAAGACCCCAGGGCGCTACAGACCTGGGAGTCTAAACTCAGCACCTTGATAAAATACGGAGAAATGCCACTGGCTGCTATTGAAAGGCCATTGTGCAATCAACTTGGGCTCCCAAAGGGCAGGTCCCGCCTAACTGATCCTGTCTCCTCCTGTGGTAAGGTCACAGCTCCATGGCTGAAGGAAAGGCACCGGATGTAGTTTTCCTGGTTCTTAATAAGGGTTTTGATACTGTCCCTCACAGCATCCCTCTGGCCAAGTTGTCCAGCTGTGGGATAAACAGGTTCATGATGCACGGAGTGAAGAACTGGTTGAAGGGCAGATGTCAAAGGATTGTGGAGGTTTGGGATACATCTGGCTGAAGAACCCTGGAGGCAGGGCAGGAAGGCACAACCTTCCAAGAAGAAGTGGTTGAGGACTCTTGTCTACTTTGGAGAAACCGAGGCTGAGGGGTCACCTCATGGATCTCTGTAGCTTCCTCAGGGGACGTGGAGAGGGACATGCCACTCTGTTCTCCCCGAGATCCAGTGCCAGCAGCTGTGGGAATGATAAAACTGTGTCAGGGGAGAGTCAGACTGGGTATTAGGAAGTACCAAGAGGGTGGTCAAACAACGAACAGATCTCCTCGGGAGGTGGGGGATTCCCCAAGCCTGGCAGTGATTGAGGCATTAACACAGTGCTCTTAATAATATATTTTTGGTCAACCCTGAAGTGCTCAGGCAGTTGGACAGATGATCTTTGTCGGTCCCTTCCACCTGGAATTACTCTGTTCTATTCAATTTGATTTGATCCCAAAACCTGTATTTGCTATGTTGCTTATGATTGGCAAGGTACCCCAGGTGACCAGCTTTGTTCATTTGGGGCTATAGGGGCTTAATCCCATTGTAGGTATCTTCTCTAGTCCTGAAAACTGTAACTGGAGGGCTTGAATAGAAGAAAAACAAAAGGCAGAAGCAGTTTATGAATAGTCTCAGGAAATGCATATTTAATCTGAGTAAATGCTGTCTCCTTTGCTGAATGTGGATAAATAAATTCTGTGGATTACCCAAGTTCTTCATTCCGTTTTCTTTGACAAACATTGTTCTGTATTTCAAAGGGATCAAGTTAAAAACAAGTTTATATATGTAATATAGACCCAACACACAATGATATTGCTGTTGTAAAAATTCTTTTAAAAATATATTTTGTTGCATAGTTAAACCTACAACGAAACACAGCTGATGGCTTTTGCAAAGGTAAACAAAGCACAGCACTTGGCTTTAACTGACTGCAAGAATCCACCACTGACTAATCTTTAACAATACGAAATGGAATTTAAAACTGACATAAATGGAGAGAAAGATTCTTTAAGGTGGAAAGGGCTTGGCTGTCAATAAGAATACAGCATTCAAATAATTTTTTTCGAAAGAAGTGCTGATAGGAAAATGTATTATGTGATGTGCGGTTTTTCTGATTTATTCTCTTTCGGGTTCCTCCAGATCACTGAAGTGTGTAGCCAGCTCTTAACCCCTGAAGGCTGGGTAATAAAGTGTATGGGACATGATAAAACACGAGTACTAAAGGAAGATAATGAGGGTAATTATTTGTTTCAGTGTCCATGGTCTAAATTGGCATCACAGTACTTATCAGGGCAATATTTGCTTATGAACTCACACAGGTACAAGGTGGGTGTAGAAGGCCAAAGAGAAAGTGCTTGGAGAGCTACAACCAATTAAATCATTGGCATTTTCCTAATATACGGAGACAACTATGGATCATCCCTTATTATGATATAGGATTGTTTCCTAAAAATAACAGCAATTTCTCAATACATTTTAACCCCCGCTTCATCTTTCACAACCCTTTGAGATGGGCACTGGAAGTTTTGCATCCTCAGCTGAAAAGAAAGAAGGGCATGAGCTCCTCAGATATTTTATTTTGGGTTTTTTTTTTTTAAATCAAAGAAAGCAAGGCTCTTTCATGTTCACACAGGCAGAACAAAAGCAAAAAAAAGAATCCCTGCAGCAACTAATTCCCTGTCCTCTCATGCTGAAACTTAAAAAAAAAAAGCAGAGTCAATATCAGAGAAGTCAATTCACAAAAAAATCTCCAACTGTCCAGTGGTGTTCTTTGTTCATGGAGCTGATCAAAGTCCTCAGATGGAAGAGGGAGCAGGAGCTGTCGGGAAGCAAAGCCCCGTTTCTCTGCTTTAACAGCAAAAACCAATGAGCGTATTCCACTTGTTCTGTCCAACAGCCATCCAGGTCCTCTTGTGTCAGCCAGGGAGACTCCTAAAAACCCAGCAATGGAAAGTTTTGTGTAGTGATTCCATTGAGGTTTGGGCTTCCACTGTTGCAATCACCTGGAATTTTACTGCATGGCACAATATAAGTAATATAAGTTCTTCTTCCTTTGCTGAACTGTGGTTCAACGTGAAGGAGATACATCCACACCCAGAGCTGGCCTGGCTCTGAAGAGCCTTTGCTTATACAAAATTTCCTGTAAATAGAGATATCCTATTTATTTATTTAGATATTATATTTCTAAATAAATAAATAAATAAATAAACAATTCTTCCTGTAACTGAAATTCCTGCACTGTGGGAGACTGCTCAGCCATTACAGATTGCTTTGAGGAGTGGGGCACTCACGTTTGTGATCTTATGTTTAAAATTCATATTTTCCCCTGTACATCTTTTGCTTGACTTGCATGGAATCTGCTTTTTTGTTGTTGCTCTGATTTCCCCTCCCAAATCAGAATGATCAAGACTTTAGCTTATCACTGAGTAGCAAACCACCTGTAAAAAAAATTATGCTTTACATTTATGAATGTGCATATAAATGTAAAATAGAAACGTATCTTTTACATATATATGTATGTATATATATGTGTGTGTGTATACATATATATGTGTGTGTATATATATATATACACATACATATACAAAAGGGTCTTGCCTAATACTTTATTAATAAATATTGTCTTTTTATAAAGAAAAAAACAAAAGGTAAATATAATTATTCTGCCAAGTAAAATGGTCACAAAATCATTAACATCCACCATAGAAACTATAAAAGCTGCTGCAATAGCTCTGTCCACCAGACTGCCATTAATTCCTGGGTGAAGTTTAGGAAAGAAGGATAAATGGGAAAAAAAAATCTAATGGGACAATATTGTTCATGAAGAGAGTGCTAGAGATGAAAACAACATTTACACCTAGTTTTTCTTACATGACATTAAGCCTAGGCTTAGAATTAATTCTAGACCAGGTTCATTATTTTTTCCTGCAGTGTTTCAGAATTACAGAAACCTTTAAACATTAACAGATGACAGAGCCCCAGTGAGACAGCAGAAACAGGATTTGGGCTGTGCTGTTTTGACACAGGCAGCCTGGCCCACTAAAGCAGGAAGCTGGAACAAAATCCCAACCTCACAGGGACCTATGCATGAAACAGCAACTGAGAGAACCCAAAGTGGTTCCTGGTAAAACTGCATGCATAAATAAAATAAAACCAACCAACCAAAGAAACAATCCCCAATTTAAAATAAAAAAATTAAAATAAATTAAAATTAAATTAAATAAATAGGTATTCTGATTTTTTTCTTTTACTTAATTATTTATTACTTTGCATGTCTGTAGCCCAGCATAGGCTCTAAAGGCACAGGGTGAAGGAAAATGTGTTGTAAAATCTCCATGACTTTCCTCTCAAAGCTGAGATCTGAGCTCCTGCTTTAGGTGTGTGCATGAACCAGGGACAGGGAAAAAAAAGAACTTTGCAGTTTAGAATAATTTTCTGTGCTCTTACGGGTCCGTTTTAAAAATCTGAAAAACTTTCACGAACATCTGCCTAAGACATGTGAAATGTACTTAATTGTGCCAGCTGAGTTCTTTTCAATAAGAAATTGGAGCTAATCAAGTCTGCCATTATCTGCTGAAGATGCCAGAGGCTTCCTTGTTCTTTTATTCTTCCTTGTAAACTGGGAGAGGGTGACTGAATCTCCTTGTAAAATTTTCTGTTGCTGCCAGAATGTTTACAATTTATCCTTAATTAACCACAAAATGATTCTGTAATCAGTGGCAAAGTTCAAAACTGTAATAAGTAGGCTTTTTTGTGAGTGTATTTTTAAACTAATTCATTGTGGTTTGTTCTCAATGCTTCTATGGTTTGCAGAAGTGGAAAAAGCTGGTAAGTTTCAGCATAACCTGGAAAGGACGTTGTATCAAATTATGGGGTCATGGAGTCACAGGATGGTTTGGGTTTCCCTGGAATTGTTCCAGGCCAGGTTGGATGGGGTTTGGAGCAACCTGGGATAGTGGAAGGTGTCCTTGCCCATGGTAGGGGGTGGGACTGGATGGGCTTTAAGGTCCCTCCCAACCCAAACCATTGTGAGGTTCTGTGATTTCTCAAAGCATCAAGGATGTGTTTCCAAATGCATCAGAAATGCCCTAAATCTTTATGCAGGTATTTTTAACAGGGAACATCATGGTCGGTGTTGGGAGCTCTGACCAACAGCTGAGCACTGGGAAACACAGAACAAATGCATTGTAGTGGAGACAGGACATTTTTGACATGTGCCAAGAATTAAATCTCCAGAACAGCTCCTTTCATTCTCTCTATGAAGGTCTCTGTGCAGTGGATGGGTCAGGCTCGGACACAGCACCTGGAATTGGCTGAAAATGATCCAGGTTGCATTAAAACTAAGGTAAGCAGACAATTATCAGATGTCTGTGTTAGTGCGAATCTACATGAAAAATGTTCAACATTTATTTCTTGAGAAATAGTAATAAATTTCGGCTGAACTAAACCATTATTGGTGCGTTTTTTCTTGTTGTCTGTACTTTCAGAATACTATAAAACAGTGATAATTCCTAACTGAGCAAATGCAGAGGATGCCAAGCTGAGAGGTGCAGTCTATATAATAGAAGGAAGGGATAACATCCAGAGGGACCCTGACAGGACCCTGGGAAGTGAGTCCATGTAAATCTAATGAAGTTCAAAAGGTCTGGAGCAAGGTCCTGTATCTGGGCAATGGCAGTGAATACTAGGGGATGAAGGGATTGGGAGCAGTGTGCCAAGAAGGACATGGGGGTGCTTGGGGGTGAAAAAGTGGCCATGCCCCAGCAACGTGCTCAGAAATCCCCCAAGCCCTGAGCTGATCCGCCAGCGTGGACAGCAGGAAAGGGGGGATTCTGCCCCTCTGCCCTGCTCAGGTGAGACCCCACCTGCAGAGCTGCCTCCAGCCCTTGGGCCCAGCACAGGAAGGATGTGGAGATACTAAAGTGTGTCCAGAGCAGGCCCACAAAAATTATCAGAGGGCTGGAATAGCTCTCCACAGGCTTTGAGTATCCTGATCCTGTGATAGATGTCCCTGCCCATGACGGGAGGGCTGGGTTAGATGAACTTTGAATCTCCCTTCTAGCCCAAACCATTCTAGGATTACGTGATTCCACACTCCTTCATTACTTGTGGTATTTTGTGCCATCACTTTTTTACCAAACTGCTGTAATGCCGCTCTTACCGAGCACTATTTTCTCTTCCAGAATCCCAGAGTTGCTTTCTGCTCTCACTTACTCTAAATTTCATACAGTGTCACAAACACCAGCAGGGAATGTGGACCAGATGCAAGAAGTTTCAGATCTAAGTATCTTTTTTCTCTCTTGTTTCTATCTTTTTTTAATAATTTTTCTCAGCAAGTTCTCCACAGCACCCAGCTGGTGTTGCCAGTGGCTTAGAAAACAGGAGCTGTCTATGTATTCAAATGGGAATTGACAGGAGTAAATATTGAAGGAGCCCAAATACATTCTTGAGACATATGCCATTATAAGCAAGCTTAATAAAAATAAAAGCATATTTTGAAAAACAACCCCCAACCTAAAAGGACTGGCACATTAATAAAAAGAATAGCCCTTGGCAAGGGCAAGGTGTCTGATGCAACTCAATAATGATATTCATGGGGTGTTTAATGAACCCTATGTTATTGTGATATAAGGAAAAAAGTACAGAAGTGTTAAATGGAGCTTGGGGCTGTTTTGCAGATTTCTCCAAGCTTCAATTATTAGGAGTCTGGAAGGCTGAGGGGAGGAACAGCTAAAGGAAGAAGAGTTTAAACATTAAATGTAACACTTAGAGTCAGCTGCAAAACATCCATTGTCTTGCACTGCTAAGGCTTGGTTACTGAGCAGCATGTTTTCTGTGGTTGCATTTCTAAAACTTCTCATAAACTATAAGGAATGGAACCCTTGGAAAAAAGGGATGTCCTGGATGACACTTCCCGGATTACTCAGCACTATGGCCAACACTTGGGTGTGGGAAATGCCACTGTGAGCAACGCTGTGCCCAGAGGATAATGTTCCATACCAGGGGCAAACACCTTCTCTTTATAGAATATCCGGAGCTGGAAGGGGCCCACAAGGATCATGGAAGTCCAGCTTCCCTTCCTAGCACACACAGAAGCACAGCTGGCTGGGGCTGACAGGGCTGTGCTTTGCTCCTGATGCTCCCTCACTGCCTTAATTCATATCCCTGCTCACACCCACAGGTTCCTCAGCCCCTGGAGCTGACCTTGATCCTGTCCAACATTAAATATCTATAAACTGGGCTCCTTCTCATCCAGCCTTCAGCTCAAATTTGAATATTTCCATATTCTGGTTTCCTCCTCCACCAGTCCAGCCAGCTGGTGCAGTTGGGAGTTTGCTGATGAATCACACACAGAGATGAACAGAGTGTGAACTTGCAAGAAACGTTTAAAACTTAGAGCAGTTTTTCATGTGTTGGGGGAGGTTTTGCTGGATATTGGGAAAAGGTTCTTCCCCCAGAGGGTGCTGGGCACTGCCCAGGGAATGGGCACGGCCCCAGGGCTGCCAGAGCTCCAGGAGCATTTGGACACTGCTCCCAGGGATGCCCAGGGTGGGATTGTTGGGGTGTCTGTGCAGGGCCAGGGGTTGAATTGGATGGTCCTTGGGGGTCCCTTCCAACTCAGGAGATTCTGTTATTCCATGTCCTTAACCAGAAATTCTCCCCAAACAGATGTCCCTGCAATCCACATATCCTTGCATCCAGATCTCCTTAGACAAGCACATCTCTGTGCTGACAACTTCCAATTCCTTCAACAGGAGCACTCTCCCACTGCAGGCTCATCATATTTAATGCATTACACCTGCTACTCATGAACATTTTACTGTGTCATTTTTATGAGTAGTAAACGCTGGGAAGAAGAAAGCCCAGAGGAAACCTTTCCCAACCTGCAACTGCAAAAATGCCAGCTCTGCCTTGCTGCTGTGCCTTTATACCTGGAACTCTATCTTGGAGTTAATAATGGGGTTAATATTTGCAATTATTTCTAAACCTTTCTGTCCAGATTACCAGCATATGCATTGTGTGTGCTGGTGAGGTTCTTTTCAGGGAAAAATAGACATATAATTTATATTCTCTACAAATAAAAAGCCACATCGTTGGGTAATAAAAAAGGACGCAGGGCCGTTGGATTGAGCAGAGAGGTGTTGACTGAGAACATGAGAACTCTGCTTCAGCGTTTTCCACTTAGTTAGATTGAAATGATGTTAAGAGGTCTGTTACAATGGATTATTTCCATGATATTCCTCTGAGCTATGGCTTGGGGGGAGCTACCCAAAGCTGACTGTCTACTGTGGCTAATCTCCAGTCACTTTCTGCCTTAATACCATTATTTTTCTACATGTTTTTCCCATTCATCCCATAATTTTGCATAAAGCACATTTGTCAGTTTACATGTCCATATGGAGAGCACGGTTCAGTTTATGAAGAGGCTTCATTTTGAGATTTGCACATTACCCAACTTAGCATTGAAAGTATTTTCTCCTCCTGACAAATGTTAGATTGGAAAGATATATAATGCAGTAAAGTCCAGGGAAAAATGCCAAATCTGCGGGAATTTAGCATCATGAACATATAAAAGTGACTAAAAAGTAACTGCAACATTTATACTCTCAACTTGGAAGTATGGAAATAAACTTTAACTTAGAACCAAACAGCTTCTGCCTTCAAGGAGTCTGACATTTGCATCCCTAATAGTCCCAAGATTTCGAACAGCAAATCCAAACAGCCCTATCTGCACCCTGAAAAGTGAAGATATAAATACAGATGCATACAGACATATGTTTATATATTCATTACTTAGAAGCAGTTTTAACTGCTCGGAGCCCATGGCAAGACAAAATTTTTCCATGGGTATTTAAAAAGAGCTGCAAAATGTGTCATCACCGATGTATTGCTGGTCTGTTTCATGCCTAATAATCATATTTAAATAACTAGATATTTCCTAAACAGCATTTTCCTTGGAGCCTTTTAAATGCAGTAATGTGTCCAGCAGCGTTAGAGATCATTACCCAGAAGAACTTGTGAAGTATACAAAAAAAATAAACCCCCCAAATATTAAACATTGGCAACAGCAACATAACTGCCCAATTGATTTTGCTAAGTATTTTTTAAAGTCTTGTTGCAATGATTTTTTTCAAAGATTTTTCTCCTGCTATTTTACTATGGAGACCCATTTTGTAAAATGAAGCGATGAAGTTCTATGTTTATTTCCAATAAATTTTTGGGGCAAATGATCTCAAGTAAAATGAAGATTTGCTGTTTGTTTTGGGGGTCATCCTTGATGCAGCCCCTAGATGAGCTGACATCATATGATATACCATACATTTTACAGAGAATCCCACAATTGCTGAGGTTGGAAAAGGCCTCCGAGGCCATTGACTCCACCCTGTGCCCGATCCCCACCTTGTCACCAGCCCAGAGCACTGAGTGCCACCTCCAGCCCTTCCTTGGACACCTCCAGGGATGGGGACGCCGACACCTCCCTGGGCAGCCCCTGCCAAGGCCTGAGCTCCCTTTCCATGGGGAAATTCCTCCTGGTGTCCAACCTGAGCCTCCCCTGGGCCAGCCTGAGGCCGTTCCCTCTCCTCCTGTCCCTGTTCCCTGGGAGCAGAGCCCGACCCCCCCGGCTGCCCCCTCCTGTCAGGGAGTTGTGCAGAGCCACAAGGTCCCCCCTGAGCCTCCTTTTCTCCAGGCTGAGCCCCTTTCCCAGCTCCCTCAGCCCCTCCTGGGGCTCCAGCCCCTTCCCCAGCTCCGTTCCCTTCCCTGGACACGCTCCAGCCCCTCCAGGTCTCTCTGGCCATGAGGGCCCAGAACTGGACACAGCACTCGAGGTCCCTCGGCTGTGCCAGCACAGGGGACGGGCACTGCCCTGGGCCTGTGCCCACACCGTGGCTGGCACAGCCCAGGGGCCATTGGCCTCTTGCCCACCTGGGCACACCTGGCTCCTGCCCAGCCTCTGTCCCCAGCACCCCCAGGGCCTTTCCTGACGGGCACTGTCCAGCCAGGTTAAAAACATGCACTTGTTAGAAACAGTCCACTGAGCCTTCCAGGGGGGTTAATACTGACTTTGGAGAAAGCTGGGACACACAGTCTGTGTCACGGGAGCTGCATGGGGAAAAAGCCAGTGTGACTGGAAGTTATAAAATTTCTTGGTTGCTTGGAATAAAATGGGGAGAGACTGCCAGAGTCTGCCAAGAGATAGAGAGACATCTGCATAAAAACAATGTCTAAACCAATCCTGCAGGCCCAAGGGAAGCCTGTAGGGCATCCCACGATGTGAAAGCTCAGAGAGAACGTGTATCCACAGACCTGTGAATAACTTGGAATGCAGAAGAGAAGACTGCAGCAAAAGGGAGAGGAAAAGTTCCCCCCTGTGAGAGGAGATGTACCTGGATATTTATGTCTACCACCCTGGATAGCGAGTTCACAGGGATGGTTACACCGAAGGTGTTTTGCAGTTGTTCTGCATTGCTTTGGGAAAGTAAATTAAAACCTGCGTGTATTAAAATCCTAAAGGTGTGTCCAGACCTTGCACTCCTCACCATGGAAGTTTATCCGCCAAAATGCCTACAGAGTTTTTCAAAAGTAGAACAAGAACATTCAGATCAACATTAGATGATGAGGAGAAAATTAGTTTCAGAAATTAGATCCTTGGAAGAGTTCTGGACCAAGAAAAATTTTAATCAACTAAATATTTTCAATTTGACATGTAATTAAATGCTGTATTTCATTTTAGACCTAATTAACTTTTTAGAAATCAATGAAAAATGAAAACACTACTTTAAAATGAAAGGGGATGTTTCATTTAGAAATGCTGAAACTTTTCACATAAACCCCCTTTCCCCAAATGAAATTAATGACTCCATTTTATCTGTGCTTATTGATAGCTTTGTTCATGCAAAATATACATTTCAATGAACTTAATAATCTTCCAAAAGTTGTACCCACCTCTGTAGAGGGTCTCTCGAAGTCTTCTCAAGAAATTTGTATTGCCTTTGCCCAAATTGCCTAAGTTATGTCACTATTACCTGGGACTACATATGATAAAGAGTGCCCTAAAAGTTATTCATATGTGACATAATATTTGGAAAATAAACCCCAACCAATACAAGTATATTGTGTATTACTTTTTTGCCTTTTATGTATATCCTAGAGAAAGTTTAATGTAAATATCAGATTCTGCAGGCTGAAGTCAGGGACCTGTAAGTGCAGCAATGCATCGGCAGCTTATCATAGTAGGCAAGGATCAGAGCAGTTTTCAGCATGCTGAAAGCTGATGGTGAGGTCTGTCTGCACTTGGAAAGTGCAGCATTAGAACAATGCAGATTTGGTCAAGTTCTTGCTAAATATTTATAGCAAAGCTCTAGAGCACGATATCCAGAAAAATTACCTGTGAGTTTTGAAATGCTGTTTGCAAAAGATCCAGAAGTATTTCCCTGTGCCCCACGCCCCCTGCCCTCCAAAAAAACCTAACCAAAAATCCAAACAACACAAACTCACAAAGCAGGTGGATCAAGCACTCAGTGATCTGCTTTAAAATCAATGGAGAAGAGATTTGCACAATCCTGTGCCCTGTGCTCTGGGATGGCCCTGCTGGAGCAGGGAGGTGGCACCAGATGAGCCACTGTGGGCCCTTCCAGCCTGACCCATCCTGGCATTCTGTGATTACTTTTTTCCAAGCCTTCTGTGAAGGTTATACCAGCTCATAACCAATCCATTAATGATATAATCATCTCTGGCTTGCTCTGAAAGTTTTTGTTTCTTTTGTGACATCATTAAGTAGACTTCCCTAGGTGTGAAAATGACCAGGAATCCTCCTATCAAATGAGTTATTATTAGATTGTTAAATTAAATAATTAAAATAATCATGAATCTTACTAAATTATCAAGAATCCTGCTCTTGTGCTTGCCCACACTCTCAAGTGAGGAAACTCCTATGAACCTGGAAAGTCTTGTATTTCATATATCCATTTCTTGTCAAAAGAGAAATTGTAAAAAGGAATTAAGGATAATGAACTTGTGTTTATCTGGCACTGTAGGGAATCAGTCATTTATGCTACCAGACCCTCTGGCATAGAGTAGGAGAAAGGCTGCTAATTAACAGTGGTTGGTTATTAATCACACTTATTCCCTCTCCATTCACTCCATGAAGTACTTGCACTACAAGTGCTTTCCTTGCTTGGAGAAGAGCAGCTGTATCTACTCCTGTGTATTCAAACAGACAGATGCTAGAAGGACCTTAATTTTCATACATTTGTCTGAAAAAAGGTCTTATTGTTACAGTCTCTGTCTTAAGACTAATGCTTCTTAAAGATAATGCTTCTGAAAAGCTTCTGAAAATAGAGCACTTGAGCACTCCCAAGGATAGTACTTTATAAATTCATTATAGGTACATTTAGAGGATAATACATGGAAAAACAAAGATAGAACTGTGACTGGCTCTGCACTGATCGCTCAAGAGCATGACATCACTCTTGGGACAGGCAGCCCGTGAGGGGTCATCTCAACAGAGTAAGAAGCCAGACAAAATGGTAGAAATTAGTAGGAAAAAGCAAAAGTGCAAAATAACCTATGTTAATTCCACTGCACAAATCCAAGTGTATGTATAGCTAATACATTCCCACAAAATCCCAGCACTGCTGACGTGGGAGGGCACCCCTGGAAGTGATCCAGTCCAAATGAATGGTCAGAAAGGACCAGAGCAGACTGCCCAGATTGTGTTCATCAGGTCTCTGAATAGCACCATCACATATCCAGAGTGGCACAGGCTGCCCAGGGAAGTGGTGGATTCACCATCCTTGGAAATGCTCAGGAAATAAGTGGATGTGGCACTTGGTGATACGGTTTAGTGACATGGTGGTGTCTGGTCAAAGGCTGGACTTGATGACGTTGGAGGTCTTTTCCAACCTAAATGATTCCATCATTTTATCATTCTACGATCTGTGGATGGTGAATCCACAGCCCCTCTGGGCAATCTATGCCAGTGTTTGATCCCTCTCTTAATAACAAATATATAAATAATAATAATGAATTAAATTACTTAAATTTAAATAGTATTTCTGTTATTTCACCTTGGACCCACTGCTGCCTCATGTCCTGTCACTGGGCACCACTGAAAGGGCCTGATCTATCTCTTCTACATCTTTTCATTGGGTATTTATACACAAAAAGGGAGGGATAAGAGTCCCCAAGTTTCCCTTTCCTCAGACAGGGCAGTCCCAGCTCTCTGAGCATCCTCTTGTCCCCAGCCCAAGACACAGAATTCCTGACGGGATTTCACCAGTGCCAAACGTGGAATCACAGACTGGTTCAGACTGGAAGGGCCCTCAGTGGCTCATCCAGTGCCACCTCCCAGCTCCAGCAGGGCCATCCCAGAGCACAGGGCACAGGAGTGTGTCCACGCAGCTCTGGAATATCCCCGGGGAGGAGACCCCAGAGCCTCTCTGGACAATCTGCTCAGGGCTGGGCCCTGCCCAGGGCAGCACTTCTGCCTCCTGTGCAGNTCCAGAGGTGCTCCCAGGGCTGGGCAGAGAGGCAGGATCACTCCAGAGGTGCCCCCAGGGCTGGGCAGAGAGGCAGGATCACTCCAGAGGTGCCCCCAGGGCTGGGCAGAGGGGCAGGATCCCTCCCTGACCAGCTGGGAATGGTCTCCCCCAGATCCCACTGGCACCTTGGCCCCCAGGGCACTGCTGGCTCATGGACCTTCTGGAAATGCTCTGCTGGCTGAAAACTCCTCAAGGTCAGTGTAATAATAGGAAGAAATGTCACATGTGTTGGTATTTTCCTTCCCAAACACGAGGAGCATCCTCTCTCTCAGCTCCTGAACTCTGTGGTTATCGTGGTGTTAGACAGGCAGACTTGTTTTCAGCTCTCAAGGCCGTTTCCATGTTCAGGTGACTTCCCAAATACTTTGCAGCATTAGGGATCATCCATTTTTGAATTGATGGTTATTCCATGCAGCTCGACAGGCCAGGACAAGAACTGAGGAATATCTAATTCCTACTTTGCTAATGATCAGAAGAAAATAGCACCTCCAAGACTGGGAGGTTATTACCTATTTTATGTTACGTTATTGACCTCATTAAGCTCAAACCCAGAGAATGATAACTGTCCATGGAAATTGCAATTTCCCAATGTGTTGCCTCCTTTCTTCTTCAGATTAAATATTGTCTTATTTAATGCAATATAATTGCATGGAACAATTTATTTCAGCATTCACTTGATAGACATGTTACTGCTGTGTGCCACTGTAAATCCTAAGTCTAGAACTAGGCATTAGATCAGGTATTAAAATTGATAGCAGACGTGGGCAAACTTCATATAAGCAGAAACACAGCTGGAAGTTGGTGGGAATGTGGCACACACATCTGTGTTAATTCTGCCATGGTGTTACTGTGCTGAATTCCAGCCGAAAGAAAATGCTTTTAAAAAGTTACAGTAGTTGAAATTTATCATGTTCTTAATATATCTATCCTTTTTTTTTTCTTTTTTCCTGAAGGCATACATACCCATAAATAGTCACCCTTTGTTTTCAAAAAGAACTCAGATTCATTTAGCTTGGCAGGTCCTTCCAATGCATTCTAAAGTTTGTTAACATAGCCTTGACATTCCTTAAGGAAATCTATTTAATCTTTCCGTACACATATATTTTCTCCTGATTCATATCCATCTGCTCATCCAGTGAAATATGAGAATATTTCTTAGTTAAAAGTTTAGTACTTTCAAAGTTTTGTCTGGCACAGCTCTGTCCTTCAGCTGGGTGATGCCAGTTGAACCATGCCCAGAAGAATTCTGTGACCTTTAACATAATGGAACTTCATAACCTCCACCGTCTGCTACACAGAAGAGTAAATCACAGTGTAGTTGGGGAAAACAAAAAAGAAGTGGGTAATGAGGTCTCGGAAATGTTAAAGAGAAGGTTTTATTTTCAACTACACTGAAATTTTCTTGATTTGGATATCCGGTGATGGTCAAGAGCAGATGGTCTCCTGACCCTGAGAGGGTCATGTTGAGGATGACTGGACAACTCTGGAGGTCAAATCATTGATGGTGGAAGCAGTGCTTTGATTTCTATGGTCACACAGGAATCTTTGAAGACTGACTAGTGCCTGAGAGACAAGAACCACCTGACAAAGTGGGACAAAGATACCTTTGCCAGGTTGGCCCATCTGGAAGGGAGATCTCTAAACTAGGAACTGGGAAATGAGCCGGCTCAGAGCCAGGAGAGGACAGACCAACATGGGCAATATTAAGTGTTCCAGGCAAGGCTGGATGGGGCTTGGAGCAGCGTGGTCTAGTGGAAGGTGTCCCTGCCCATGGCAGGGGGTGGGACTGGATGAGCTTTAAAGGTCCATTCCAACCCAAGCCATCCAGCGAATCTATGATTCCATGATTGTGGTGACTGTGCTACAGACCTCTGGATTGGGAAGAAGTAGATGAGCCCCTCCTTTTTACAGGAATTCCAACAGGAATCTCATGAAATTCAACAGTGGGAAGCGTTAAGTCCTTCCAGTGGAGAGATCAAATCCACGCTCTAGTCCATGCTGGGCACCACATGGCTGGAAGAGAGAAGGACCTGGGGGTCCTGGTGAACACCAAAGCTGAACAAAGGTCCATGTGCCCAAAGGCAGCCAGTAGCCTTCAGGAAGAGCAGAGTCAAGGGAAGAGTTCTTTCCATGTCACACAGCACTGGGATACCACAGCTGGAGTGATGTGTCCAGTGCTGGACAAGAGGAACAGGGACTTAGCAGGGTTAATCCAGCAAAGGACTTTATTTGATGTCGCTTTGATGAAGCAGCACAGGAAAATCTCCAGATATCTTTTCCAACCTCAACTATCCTATGATCCAGATATTCTGCCACGTTATTCTCCTTTAAGTTTGGGGAAAGCTGTCCCTGCCCATGCAGGGGGGTTGGAACTAAATGGTTGTTAAGGTCACTTAACCACGCTGTTAACCCAAACCATGCTGGGATTCTGAGATCAAAGTAGTTTTCAAAGTAGCATCTGATGTGGAAAAAAACCCTGAATGTGCAAAATTTTGTAGGTGGAGCACCATGCATTTTCTGATAAAAAGCTATAAAGTATCTGGTAACAACTCTTGCAGGATAAAAGCATGTGAATGTTTTAAATATTTTGATAAAACCATCTGTGAACGTCCAACGCTTCCATTATAGCAATTCTCTCAAATATAATAGCTGGGAAGAATTACAGTGAAATAAAAACACTCATCAAAGTGAGTGTTAAAATAGGAGCATTTTTGACAACAAATGTTCTTTCAAGGGTGAGAGCTGCGGGTCCAAAAACCATTAAATCAATGAAACTTTTAAGTAAAATTTCAGAATGATATCAGTTAAATCGTGGGTACACCTGCAAAATATATTTTGCATTCAGCTGAGTAATTACAGGACATCCATCACTTCTGAATCTTCTCACCAACAAATTGCACAAAGTCCTCTGTATTCTCCAGCCTGTGTTATTGTACCAATATCTCATTTCTCTCAGAGATAATTTATGTTGCTTCTCTCAAGGATGTGTTGCCAAGCCATTATTCACACATTTTGCTGCTATAAAAACAGCAATGTGCAGACAAGCCCTGCACTTCTTTCTGGAGGCAGCGAGTCTGGGGCGGGGTCTGAATTTATGGTAGTGGAAAGTTTATATTCTAGTGCCAAAGACTTCAAAAGCCTTGCATTTGGTCAGCTCTGGAGCTGTTGGAAATTCCAGTGTTTCCTGAAAAATAAGCATTTAGTCATCACGATTAACAAGGTGAATGTCTGCTCCAAGACTATAAGGAACCAGTAAATCATAAAGATGAGTAAAGTCTTCTCCTCCAAAGGGTACAGTGTCAATAAAAAACCCAAAAGTGAAAAATGTATAAAGAGTCATAAAAACATCTTGTTCCAACCTAGAATTAATTTTCATTTACAGTAATATAAAACTTTTCTGAGTTATTGTAACACTACCCTTTCCAGCTGCATCTCTTGTACAGGGCTGAGACATTATCTACCTGAACAAGCAAAGCTGGGTGAAGCATTTGGAGAGCAGTTGTTGTGCTGTAGAGATAACAGAAACCAGGCGATTGCACAATTTATACACAGCTGCATAAACAGCAAACAATATTCACCTGTGAGAATCCATTGTTTAAATGATAATGTTCCAAAACTATGGAAACACATCTACCAGGAATATTTATCTGTCCAGGTTGTGGACTCCCCATCCCTGCAAGTGTCCGAGGGCAAGTTGGATGGGGTTTAAAGCAACCTGGGATAGCGGAAGGTGTGTCCCTGTGCATGGCAGGGGGTGGGACTGGATGGGCTTTAAGGCTCCTTCCAAACCAAACCATTCCAGGATTTTATGATCCTATTATTTATCCAATTTCTTTTCAAGTCAGTAGAGTTAAAAACAGTGAGTAAAGAAAGAGAGTAAACTCATGGAACTGCCTACACCCATCATAGAAAGTATATAACCCATTCATGGCTGCAAAGCACTTCCTGTGGAAGCAAGACAAATCACTTCTTAACCCCTATAAACTTTTCAGGAACAATCAGGGACTGTCAAAGGAGTTGCAATTATTTACAAATCTGGGTGTCTTTCTCCTTCCAGCAATGAAATTTATGTAAGAGCTCTAGGTGCTATTTCACTTTGATTGTCTTTCCCCTTTTACATTTTATCCTCAAATAAAATGTTGTTCGTTCAATGTGAAAATGATGCAATGTCAGAGAAAGGTCTTTTACACATATTTCTTGCTCTTTATTTTTAAACAGCTAAACATCCCAAATACCTACTACCAGGTTCCCTACTTTGGAGTATCGATTTTTGCTTTGCAGTGGTTGTGGTGGTGGGGTGACCTTGGCTGGCTCTGGGATGCCCAGGTGTCCTCTGCTCTCAGCCACAGAAATATTTGCCCATATTTGCCCCTATAAAACATTTGCTAGAAGGCTTCAACAACCATTAAGCTTTGTCTGCAAGACAAATTATAGTTTATGGTTTTTTTTGCCATTGTTTGTACATAAAATTTCTATTTAAAAAAATAGCTAAGATATTAAGCAAAACTGCACTTTTCAGGTTCAGGAAAATTAAACATTACTCTGTACTTTTTATTATACTTTTTATTATTTTATTATTACTAGAAAGAAAGATAATGCATCCCCAAAGTTTTACTGAAGGACTTGAAAAGGCCTCTTATTATGGAAAATATATCCATGTTTATTGTTTTAACTTTTTCCTCTCTGATGAAATAGGTAGATTTTCTATTTAATTTGTATTAGCAACAAGCTCCCCATTAAAATCTAAGTTAAGCAAAGAATGAAAAGGCTCTCATGTGTTTTGGTTTATTGACAGGTTTTTACCTTAGCCCAATTTGTGTCGGATCATCATAGTTTTACATAAGCAAGTTTTAATTACTGGAAATGCAAAATTAATAGTTTCTCCCAGTTTTAGAATGACTTAAACAAACATTTATTTGGATCAAAGAAAGCAATTAAAGATATTTGGGAAAATTTTAATTAAACAAAATGTATTTGTATTTCTAACCCAAAGCCAATTCAATTGAATGTTGTTTAAAAATGCATTATTCTTGTTCAGGGAGTATATTAATCCTTTAAGTTCCTGAAAAGCTTTAAAAAAAATTACTTTTCACTTTGTTTTCTAACTCACAAAACAGGAAGCCAGAATGAAGTGACCTTGTGGCTGCTGCTTTCCTCATTTCTCAAGCTTGCCACTAAAGCCACTTGCTATGCACTCAGTGTTCTTAAAGGCTCACAAACGGTCACCAGGAGCTCAGATAAAACACTCAGGAAGGGTCCAGGTGTCAGTTTAAATTATTCACCCTGACCAATTGCCAACCCCGCATCAATTTAGGGTTCCGAAATCTCCTGAGCTTGATGTGTTTTATCCAAAGTGGACATTTCCCCAGGGGTTGGAACCAGATGATTTTTAAGGTCCCTTCCAACCCAAACCATTCTGTGATTCTGTGACTTTTCATCTGTTACTTGGCTTAGCTGCTTCTTGTACAACTGTGTCACCTGTGACATCCTCTGGCAAGAATTCCAGTGCCTCCTTGTCGCTGTGTGTTTTCCATACTATGTCCCATGGGCTGGCACTGGAACCATCACCTCACAGCCAACAGGCTGGGTAAGAGAGGAGTTCAGAGGGGATGTTGGAGTGGACGTGTCATCAGGACTTTGGCAGGAGCAAAATTCCCTCTGAATCACATCTTGACTCCCTCCTGTCTCCTGGAGTCCTTCTTAGAGTGGATTTCCCTTCTTTGGGATGCACCTTCTTATCACCAATGCAACCTTCTTCCTACCCAGCATCGATGAAGGCATCACCCAACCTTCCTTTCTTTTTCAAGAGCCTCTATTGGCTTTCTTGTGAGGAGCAGGAAGGGGTAGGTGGGTCTGTGGCCATCCCAAGGAGGGAAGGGAAGCAGAAGAAAGTCTGCAGAAAAAAGCACAAAGGAAAAGGCATTCTTCTGGACATGGTGGGATTCAGCCAAGGGTTGGACTTGATGATCCTGAAGGTCTTTTCCAACCTTACTGATCCTGTGATTGTGTATTTCTGCACAGGACACTTCAGGCCCTGATTCCAGCAAGGAACACCCAGCGATGCAAGCTCACAACGTTTTCAGAGAGCCAGTTTCAGGGCAAGGAACATGAATTTCTCTGTGCTTGGGGCTGTTCAATGGTTCAGGCTTTGCTCAGTGCAATCCCAGTGAGCAGTGCTTTATTTGGGGTCAAATTCTAATTTCCCCAGGAATGGTAAATTACATCTTTCCCTGTGATCTCTTAGCTGATGGAGCAACATAAGGAGTGAAATGCTACTTGGTGTGAGGAAAGGTTCAGGAATCAACCAGGGGTTGTAACCAGGTGATAATTAAGGTGACTTGCAATCAACCATTCTGGGATCCTGTGATTATATCTATGTGCATAATATTAAGGCATCTTCAAGGAAAAGTGACTCTGAGAGAATGCTCTAGGATAAAGACACAAAGTAATTCAATTTAAAAAAAAACAACTATGAAGGAACAGCCAACCAAACAACTGCAATCTGCTTCATGTACGGCAGGAATTGTGTCTTCACTTTTTGCTCTTTTGGGTACTTGTACACAACTTAGTTTGGATGTTTTTTTCCTTCACTTCTGTAGATTTTAATCTGTATTGGTGTGAAACTAATGGATGAACTAGAAAGGCTCTGTTACAGAGAGACAAATAGATGTAACACCTTGCTATTTACCCAGAGCAGGCAGCTTGTGATTGAGGAGAGAATTGACTATTATGCTATTCTGGCAAACATAAAGAGACATTTAAAAAGGTATAACACCAGCTGCCCACAGAAATCCAACACGAGGCAGCACTTTTTCATCTGGTGTTGTACATCTCTTTTCAGTGGCTCGTCCAGCACATTCTCCTGCTGAAATAACCACACAAAGAGACAGAAATGGAGCATTAGTGGCAGGCAGAGTTCATCCTACTGCTTCTGGGTAAGACACTGACAATGAACATTAATAGACCAAACCATCTTTTTCTGAGCTGAAAATACCATTAATATAATTGATTCCTGCACACTGTGAGAAACAAAGTTGCTGTATTAAAATTTAAAATAGAAAATGTCTTCTCCATGCAGAGGAAAAAGCTGGTTTTTATGTTTTTTAGAAAATTTTATTATATTTTATATAAAAATTTTCAATTTTTATATAATTGCTCCTTTCTTTTTAACATCTCTTCTTACGTAAAAAATAAAGAAGGACACCTTCAGGGATGGGAACTCCAACACCTCCCTGGGCAGCCCCTTCCAATGCCTGACCACCCCTTCTGTGAGGAAATTCCTCCTGATGTCCAACCTGAACATCCCCTGGCACAGCTCGAGGCCGCTTCCTCTTGTCCCATCCCTCGTTCCCTGGAGGTAGAGCCCAACCCCCACCTGGCTGCACCCTCCTTTCACCATTATTCATTCATCTTTCATCATTATGCTTTTCACCAAATTCAATATAGAGAAGAGCCCGTGTGGGCCATATAATTTAATTCTTTATTTGTAACACACTGTACTTGTTATGTTAAAAGTAACACAACAGCTCCTTGGTGCTCGCTCTTCTGACATCTCAAATGCCTCAAAGACTTCCCTTACAACACTTTTTTCCCTAAGTCAGGCCTATGAGAACTCCTTAAAAACAATAAACATGTGAGACAAGGACTACATTATAGGGGAAACAAACCAAACCAAACCTAAAGAAAAGCAGAAATACGATAAATACTGAAATGTTAGTTAATTTTCATTGTTGTACTTCTGCCACCAAAGGTAAAAAAGGAAAAGGTTTGGTGACAAGCAAGGATGATTTAGTTCAACTTTTTAGCAGGAATAGAAAACTTCCTTAAGTATATCAGACACTGGGCTAAAATGTATTTCATTTTCAATTACTTGAACAGAGCTGTTTTTCCCATAAATATGGTCTCTGTTTTGTATCTATATAATGTGTTCTGCCATGTTCTGCAGGAGCAGAGACACATATCAACAATGTATGACAAAACGGTACTAAAAAATATTAAGTTTATGGAAAAGGAACTATGTCATCGTGGTTCTGCAACTTTAACCTTTTCCAGTAAAAACACAGCCCAATTTTCACAGTGGGAACTCAGCACATCTACAGGATGCTCGAGCACTTGCTCCTTTAGAGCATCAATCAATGTACTTAAATGTTTTTCAGAGCAAAAATGGATTAGAATGCAAATTAAATTGAGTGAATTGGAGACACAATCCAAGTTAGCGGTCACATTACATCGGAGCAACAATTTAATATCATTTCTGCTCCTTCCTGAGTGCTTTTTATTAAGCTGTGTGACAGCTGGCACAGCTGGCCAGAACTGCTCCTTGGCTGTGCATCCTCTCTGCAAACCACTAAAGCAGCAAGGAAGAAAAGCCTTTTCAGTGAATCTAAAAATAGTATAATATATACTATAATACACCATCTGAGCGTTTCAGAGTCATTAATATATTTCTCTACCTCAGAATCAATACTGCTCCCTGTTTGAAAGGAAGAATAATGACAAAAAGGGCCTAGAGAGAAATTTTATCAATTATGACACTCATTTTCAAGGCTGATACTGGGACTTGAACAAATAAGCCCTAATGATCCTGTAGCCATACATGACAATAGGATTTACCTGGCTGTCTTGTTCAGGTGGCTTCCAAAGTTTGGGATTCTTCATAATCTTGAGGATGCTCAGGAAAAGGCAGGGGGGAGAGGGAGCTGAATGGTTGTTTACAAGGCTGGAGGATTTTCTAGTGTAGCACAGCATGAATAATCTTCTGAAGCAAGAAACACTCTTATTTCTTCTGAGTTTTTTTCTTCATTTCTTTTTCTTCTATTTTTTCCAGAAAAATATTCTAACTGCTGCAACATCCCTTCTCATTTTATTTGTAGCCCTTTTTCAAATTGAAGCAATGAAAATATTTTAGTATTTTTCCCCAGATATAGGTGAAAGAGCAGGGAAGTCTGAGTTCATCCAGAATCACCTAAACCCGGCAAAACAAACAAGCCTGACTTGGGGAGGGATGAGGAAAGGTCATTGGAACACTTTGTATTCAGAGCCGTTTTCCTCAGCTTCAAGGAAACAAAAAACAATCAAAATAGTGCAAGGGAAGTTTTAAAGTGTAAAATCTGATGATTTTTTGTGTAAGGCTTATTTAATATCTAAATCTAAACTGTTTTAATACGTAATTATTTTATGCCGTGCTCTCATCAGACATGGGATTACTCTTGGTATTTAAATCATTGGAAGGGCTGACCCTTTCAGTTGGAGTACTAGCAGCTTTCTTTCCCATCTTCCAATATTTAAATTAAAAGATTGATCTAGTCAATCATCTGAACATCTTTCTTGGTGTTTTCCAGCTTGCAGCATAGCACCATATATTCCATTAGGGTTTTTTAGTTTATTATTTTATTTTATTTTCAGCATAAAAAGAACCTGGGTTTTTATGGGTGTTAGAATAGAGTTTAACCACTTACCTGCTGTCAACACCAATGAAGTAGCCACAAAATCACAGAATCCCAGAATGGTTTGTGTTGGAAGGGACCTTAAACCCATCCCATTCCATGCCCTGCCATGGCAGGGACTTCTCCCCCTATCCTAGGTTGCTCCAAGTTCCATCCAACCTGGCCATCAAACCCTTCCTTTGCTCCCTCACCACATGGCAAAGATGTTCAGTTCTCCAAACTCCCCTGGGTTTGGTCCAGCTTGGTTTCAAGGCCCGAGGAATGATTACTGAGTGCTTTGGGAATGTGTTACACCTGCACCATAAGACCATGGTTTCTACTGTCCCAGGATGTGCAGCTGGCCTGAGAAAATAGATTTAAGTGCCACATTTTGCCACATTGTGGTTCTCAGTTTGGCCACAAACCTCTTTACCTCTGTTCTTTTCTAGTTACAGACCTACAACTCACAAGATTTAGAACTCAAAACCTGTGGTGACTCACACTGATAAATGAGAAACCAAACATTATTTTTGAAAGGAGATAATGAAAAAGTTTGAATGCTGTGTTTTTGGTTTTTTGCTTCAATGAAAATAGTTCTATTTTAGAAGGATTAAATCAAAAGTGAGAGATTAGCATTAATTTCCTTTACCTCAATAAACACATAATGAGATAACTTTAATTTCCGTGAGCTAAGGAATTATGTGTCTTTTGCATATGTTCCTTGAGTTTCTGTTTGCAAAGCAAGTAGGAAGTAAAATCAAGATATTTTTCAACTCCATAAATTTATCTTTTTTACTACAGGGTAAGAAGAACCTTCTTTAAATATCTAAATGTCAAGAGCTATTCAATTAGTACAGGCTTACCCTGAGGAAGGTGAGTTTCCACCAAACTGACAGTGAAAACTACTCCATGTATTTGTATTTTGAAAGGAAGTTGAAGAAGGGTTTAGAATGAACTTATTTGAGATGACAGATGAGTTTTGTGAACTCATAAAGAAGTTTAAAAATTTGGGGTTTTTGTATGTCTAGAAATTGAGATGGATAACATGGGCATGTTTTGTATCAGCTGAAGTGGAACATAATTAATTGCCTTTAAAACCCCTCCTGTAAGTCTCCTGCACTGATGAGAATGTATTTTTAATGCACTTGGAATCTTACACTTGTCACATTTTTCCCTATGCATTTTGTACAAAGTACCTGAAAAACCTGCACAAATTATATTCCAAAAATGCAGCCACTGACTAGAACGTAGCATGATAATTAATGCTCATTAATTAGTTTTTTATTTGCTCTCTAACCCCTTGCCAAGGAACGAGTAATCCTCCTAATCCTTCTCCAACAGCCATGTCCTACCAATCCATCTTCTGTGAAGTTTGGCAGTGCTGCACTTTATTTCAGTAGTCAAAGCAAAATTAACTTAAAAATCACCCAGAAGAGATTTTTCTAGCCTGGAAGCTCTGCCCAATATCCCTGTCTTTTATTACTCTGACCATGCATAACTCTCAAAGCTCAAGAGATTAATGACTTGTACATTGCTCAAGCCTTGAAGTAACAAAATCTAATATCCCACAAAATCTAATATCCCAATCTTCTCCCATGTGCTTTCAAAAAATAACACATCAAATAATTGACAAATCGAGATGTACCAATTCTTTCTCTTATCAGCTGATTTTGCCATGTAACAATGTCCTCTCATCACTGTTATCTCACTGAAGTGGGATGAGCATTTTGTGAAACCATCACAGCTTGCACAAAAGGTTTTTGCCTTGATCTTCATAGAATCATAGATTAGTTTGAGTTGAAAGGGACCTTTTAGAGGTCTTGAGAGGATGGTATTGGATCACAATGATATCCCTAAACCATAGGAAAAACCTGTTGCTTCATAGCCTTTTTTTCTTTAGAAACGGTGTTTATTAAAATCCTGCATCATGGGACTTTGAACACTTAAGGCTATAGCTTTCAAAATCTATGTTTATTATATTCAATATATTATTATTTTCACTGTGGAATTATTCAGTATCATTTTATTCAGAATTGTTTTATTCGGTTTTATTCTATTTAGTATTATTATATTCAGTATGGAATAAAGAAAAGAGAAAGTGCCTGGTATAGCTGATGTCAGCTCAATATAAAGATACATTTGAATATTGCTTGGGTTTTTATTCCAAGCAGGACATTATTTGTGTAAAGTTACAGGGAGAAATGGGACACTTCAATGTGTCTTACATTACTATCCTGTGATAATCCCATTGCCAATGCTGTGGCTTCTGCATCACCATGGTCCTTTTTTTTCCCCCCCAACACAATCTTGTAAGTCAATATGGAACATAAAACCCTGAAATAGCAGCAAGTTAAAATATTTGTCTGACTGCTAGAGCAAATTAGAGTAATTACTACAAAATTAAGAGCTGTCGTACTGCTAGAGTTGAGAAGTAATTTTTAAAATTACATTTCCTTGTGGAAAGGATGTATTGTCCAAAATCTTGAAGCATTCCCAGAAGAAGTTGGGTCAGAGCAAGCAGGACTAAGCACAAACTTCTTTGTCACTGCATCTGTTCAGCTCCCCACTGCCCTTTGCTTGCAGGGCACTCTCCAGGTGCTGAGTGCAAGAGAAAATTCCGTGCTCCTGAAATCCCCACTAAAGAGCCCAAAGCTGCGAGTTTGGGTCAGTGTGATCATGGGTAAGGAAATGTAAACCCCCAAGGGCTGAGGGGTGAAATGGGCTCTGGGTGGTCCTTGGTCAGGGCTGTAGGGCTGAACCCCAGCAGAAAGAGCTTTTTGGGATCAAGGGGGAGACCCCCACACTGAGCAATGCCAAGAGAGATTGATGAGAAAACAGGGGGGTAGGGTAGACCCCAGTTCAGCTCAGAAAGTCAAAAAAAGTATTTTTTAAATTCCTAAACTGACCTTTCTAAGGGTATTTGGGAACTGAAGCCTCTCTTCCTAGGACAAAAATTTCTCCTGGCAGAGAGGATCGTGGTTTCAGATACAATTACTTACATTTTTCCCAAGCCCAAGCTGGTTATTCTCTCTGTGCATAACAGCAGTTGAGGAATTATCCAAGCCTCTCCACAGACTCAGGGTAGGTAATACCTCAACTTCCTAAAGGAAGGAAAGGCAGAAGTTCCTTTAAAGCCAGAAATTCTGTTATTATTTTCTTTAAACTCAGTAAGGAATTATGTTGAAAGGTTTTCTTTGAAAATTGAAAGATGGCTCCTCCCAGGGCCTCAGCAGTTCAATAGCCTAATCTTTGACCTTTTATTTCATGAAAAGCCTCAGTGTACATTTTTTTAGGAATAAATGAATCTCAAATTCACTGTGGGTTTTTTTTTTGGTTTTTTTTTTTGGTTTTTTGGTCAGAAAACTATTCCTGTGCTTTAACATAGGTGGCAATTTGCTTCTTGAGGAAAAAGCAAAGCAGATTACAAAACAACCCCATATCTGAAATTATTTGTTTGGGGAATAATACATCATCTGTGCTCAGCAGCACATTTCTGCACCCCTGATAAGTATATGTGAAGTCCTTTAATCAGTGCATTTCACACACACTTTTGTTCAGCTGTACTTTCGATGGTTAAATAGGTAGTTTGGAATTTGGGTTGGTTGTTTTTTTCTGTTTAGTGCATATTTTGTCATAATCACTAGTGCTGGAATCCACTAGAAAAGGAAAATAAAAATAATTGCAATATACTGAAAGCTTTTGCTATTGGAAATCTCCATTTTTTTTACATAATAACTGTGCCTTTTATTCTGAGCTCTATACATCTCTAGGTGGTAAAAAAAAGAACAAATAACAGAAGGAAGGAGGTTTTGTGGGGTTTTTTTGAGTACAAGGCTGCTGCTTCTGGCTAACTCCAGGACATACACAGTTAAGTGAATTAGTATATGTTGCCCTTTTCTGTTGCAACTTTAAAGAAAATAATTGAGCATCACAGCAGGGGGAAGCCACAGTGGTTGGGCAGATAAGGGCACCCTTCAGAGCTAAAAGAGGAGCTGATGCCTGGAACTGTCCGTGATCCACCAAAGCAGAGAGCCGTTGCACTCATAAACATAAAAGCATAAAAAGCAGGATTGAAAATATGAGCTCATAATAATAATTACTAGAGTGACTCAGCACACAAATACAGCATAACTGGGGATAAAATCTAGGTGTTTTTTTTTACCTAGTGGCTCAGTAAATATATTATTGCCATCTCTAGGAACTGGACTTGGGTCTTATCTCAACTATCCCTGCACACCACTGCAGTCCTGGCCTCTTGGGCTTGTTATTGTCTTGTTGTGTTGATGCCAAGATGATTTTTTGCCTTTTCTTTTATACCTCTCTTATATCTTTTACAACTTCTGTATTCTTAGTGGTTTTTAGCCTACATTCTTGGACTTCTTTGTCAGCCTGGGAGACTCAACATTTCAGAAGCTTCGTAGTTAGGGATCAGAGTGCCCCAGAGCCCAAGGTCCTCTCCAGAACACATTTTGTAAACTGAGATAGAACCATCCAGGGGAAGGTTCCTTGGGAAGGGGGGCTCATTCCAGCCTCTCACTGGGGAATTTATGATAGATATGCTAATTAGTAACACCTATAATGTTATACCCAATCTATTGTGTGTGTGCATTGAGGTGTGCATGGAGGTGCATTCGACCTGGACGTAGTGCACCTAAGGATCCTTAAAATAAATACCAAGGTAAAATCTCTTTTTCCCTTCTAACCCTGTTTGACTCTTGATTTTAAGACCAGGAAAAGGCATCAGTGTGAGAGCTCCTTGTCACATGTCTTGGTACAACCTGCACTTCACTGGGGACAACAGCAGACAGCTGAAAAATACAGGCATGAAGTCAAAAGAGAAGCCCAGAATGACAACCAGGCCCATTATGGGATTGCATTGAAAAAACGACACAGAACAAGAGGAAGTGGCCTCAAGCTGAGCCAGGGAATGTTCAGATCTGATAACAGGAAAAAATCTCCACAGGAAGGGTTGTCAAGTATTGGCACAGGCTGTCCAGGGTGGTGCTGGAGTCACCATCCCTGGAAATGTCAGAAAATATGTGGGTGTGACACCTGGGAGCATGGGTTAGTGGTGAACATGGTGGTGGAATTGGTTGGTGGCTGGACTTTATGGAGAAAGTTCCTTTCCAACCTTAACAATATTGAGGTTTCACCCCATGACTAAAAGCAACCTTGAGAACTGCCAAAAGGCTGCTTTTAATGCGCACCAAAAAGGAGATAGAAGCAGGTAAGAGAAAGCAAACCAAGAGCCAAACAGCCCCTTAGGGCAGCTGCCCTGGCCTGGGATACTCATTCCCAGCAGGATTGGGCACTACAGAGTCTGGGAAAGAGCAGCCAAGCCTTGAGAACCACCTAAAACTGAATTGTCTTTTAAAGGAGACAGTCTCATGATGCCTGAAGTGGCCACCTAAAAACAGAGACTAGACAGAATAAGGGAATAAAGGTAAGTATTCATTTGAAGGGCCTTCAAAGGCACACCCTGGGCAGGCCAAAGGCTCCTGCCAAGATGGACCCCAAGGTGGACAACATGTCACGAGTTCCTCACACTTTTTTAAGTTTGGTCCATTTGCATATCAGGTTTAATTCTCCAATTAAAGCTTCAGTTTAATGATGTAATATCCCCAAGCTTGCCCCCCCTTTGGAGACTTTGGTTTACACATTTTGGGCCTAGGACAGTCTGAGTGTCCCTGGAGAGCAGGCCTGGAGAGGCTTTGTTATGTCTAACTAGCAGGAGAGAGCAGAAATGAACAGGCTACAAGAAACCTCAGAGTTACACACTGGGCAGTGCAGGATTTGAAAAATATGAAAGTTAAAACCTAAGGCATCACTTGGATTGGGAGGGAGGGAGAGGAAAGGAAATGTTCCCTTCAGGTTTGGCCCCCTCGCTCAGTAAGCCCTTGGGCCTGACGTGTCTGACCTCAGCAGCCAAAGCCCTTGAGAAGGTGGCAGCGCTCCGGGGAAAAACTGGGCCAGCTGGCTCTGGGAATTCTCTGAGGAGCTTTGTTCCTCCTTGCCCCTTCCCAGAACACTCTGTATACCCTGTGAGGAGAAAACTTTGCCTGTCCCGTGAAGATTTCCCAGCCTTCATTCCCTGCTCGTTGGGCACAACCTTTAGCTGTCCATCACCTCCCGCAGCACAGTGCTCACAATCCTGGCCTTGCAGTGTCCCTGGGAATACCTGTGATACCCCTTACCCTGCCTGATACCATGCACTCCTCCCTCCAAACCAAAAGGTTTGTATTTGTAGAAAGAAAAGGCTTGGAATCCCTAATCTGAATTTATATCAATGAAAAAGCCAGGATTTAATGGCTGAATAATTTCAGTGAGCTTTGGATCTGACCGTTCACTCAATGAAAATGTTACACAAGGAGAGGTTTTTATGTATTTAGAGCCTTTTGCCATGAGGCTCAAAACTCTCCTAAAAATTCCTGAGAATAAATCTGTCTCCTGTCTTTACTTTCATATTAGAAAGAAGGAATAAAGTGCATATTTTAAAAAACAAAGTGCTGTGAAGTAAGCAAAGTGGTTTGTCTGTAATAGAAACCTTTTCTCCAACATCTAACACTCCATTACATGAGAAAAAAAGTGATAAATAAGTCTCTCAGAATAAAAGTTTCAGTTTCCAAAAGATGCTACTCTAATGTAGGAGAGAAAAAGGAAGTGAGTAGTTAAAATGCAAAACCTAGGCCTTTGATTAAACATTTTTAATGATAAATTTATCTGAAAAAAAGGTCTTGTGAAAAATAGTGAAATTTTTCAATGACTTGCCTTGAAGTGTGATGAATCATTGAAAAAGAGAAAAAAAAGTATGGAAAAATAAGTATAAAATAATTAATTAGTGCTGGGTATTTTGCAGAGATTTGTTCAGATGGAAGCAATAATTAGAAGTGAAAGCATATGAAAATATTTATTATAAAGGAAGGGAGATAGGGGTGACAATCTTATCAAATGCTTAAATAAATTAAAATAAGGCTCAAAACCATGTAAAGATGGAAAAGAAAGAATTAAAGTATGAAATAGCAGTCACACTCTGCAGCTGATTGGAAACCCAAGTTCACAAATTAAGCATTATGACTTACAGGATCAAGAAGTTGGAAAATTGACTGTGATTGATGCAGTCCTTAATTAAGACAAATATTGTTCCACATTAGAAAAAACTTCAATTTCCTAAATAAAAGTCTTGCATCCCCAATTGAATAGAAGATTTTAAGAACCTGTAAATAACATTAAACTTCATCAAAATGAAGTCGAAGTTTATTAGATGGATGAAGCACCTCTGCTGTGAGGAAGGGCTGAGAAAATTGGGATTGTTCAGCCTGGAGAGGAGAAGCTTCAGGGCGCCCTCGTTGTGGCCTTCCAGGATGTGAAGATGACAGGAAAAATGGAGAGAGACAATTTACAAGGGTCTGAGTGACAGGACGAGGGGCAATGGCCTCCCACTGCCAGAGGGCAGGGATGGATGGGATTTTGGGAAGGAATTGTTCCCTGGGAGGGTGGGCAGGCCCTGGCACAGGGTGCCCAGAGAAGCTGTGGCTGCCCCTGGATCCCTGGCAGTGTCCAAGGCCAGGTTGGACGGGGTTTGGAGCAAGCTGGGCTGGTAGAAGGTGTCCCTGCCCATGGCAGGGATGGGCTTTGAGGTCCCTCCCAACCCAAACCCTTCTGGGATTCTCTGATTATTTATTTTCTTTCCCTCCTGTTCCCAATGATGCAGCACAACTTTTGCTGTATCAGCGCAGCTTCCAGGACCCACATGGATTTAGTTCAAGCTTAACTTCAAGCCTATGGCCTGGTTTTAACGCTGTTCTGGCAGACTGAGGACAGTGGCAGGAGGCACAAAATGATGGCATTTTAGCTCTACCTCCCGTAATCAGATTGAAGAACTCCTGTGTTTCTGTTTGTGCCTGTTCTCCCTTGTCCTGTCACTGGACAATTTCAACTTCATGGAAAGAATTTGGTTTGGGCTCAGAATTAGGAATCTCTTTGTAAAAACAAGTCAAACTTCTCACAAAAATACCTGATGAGGTTTTATTGTCAAAAAAGATTAAACACAACTTGACTTAGATCTGAATCCATGGAACCACATTTCGAGGGGGTAGAGTGGAATAGTTAAAACATTAATGAGAAACATTATGAGTTTATTCAGCTGTTTCAATTTCTTAATTAGATGTCATAGTTGATTGCAGTAGGTTCAGGATGTTCTGTGTTCTCCACACTAAAACTTCTGATGAAACAATCATTTTAATTATCTTTTTCTGCATTGCTGCTCTGATTTCTGTGCAAAGTTATTGGACACAAAGCCAATTTTTAAAATAGAGATAACTCTATTAATTTATGGATGTGTGTGTGTAGACTTGATTTGATTTACAAAATTTACAGTTACAGAGAGATGCACTGACAATTACCCCAAAGTCTCAGTGTGTCTAGAATACAGCCAACACTTCTTCCACCCTCTCTCCATGAAACTGGAATTGCACAGACTCTTCCTCCATATCTAAATCATTTCATCTTGTGGGAAGAAACAAAGCCAACATGTCAAGATCAACAGTATCTGTGAACTTCTTGATTTCTCCCACTATAACTAATTAATAAAATAAATTATAATATAAAATAAGGGGGGGGGGGTGTGGGTGTGAATTCTTTGCCCTCTGCTACAGGTCCTGAAAATTGTAAAGGAATTATTTTCTCTTCACCCTCTTCCCATGACCTGTCATCTTTTCCCGAGGTGTGATTGCCAGGAATGTAACACCCGAGCAGATGGAGCTCCTGCAAGGTTTGAAATTCACCCTACATTTATGCTGAGTGACAGTTTCAGCTGAGTGAAAATAAAGCAGCTCCACACCATCTGATCCTGCCTGATGTGTCAGCCCTGCCTTTAAAGTGAATTTACAGGAAGTTCCTCACATCCTGCCAATCCAAACTGGGGCCTAGAGAAAGGGTAGTGGGGATTTGATCCCCGACTTTGCAGAGAAGGATATTTCATTTCCCTTTTACATGAAAGAGACACTCCCCTGAGTAAAACCAGAATTCAAAGCAGAGCCAGGAGCTGCAAATCTGGAGCAGTGGAGGGGTTTAATACATACCCAAAATGTGCACTAAAAACCAATGCTGATGTCATCGGAGACCAAAGGAAATGTGTCAGATTCAATATATTCAGCTGTGACTTTGATGATAGAAGTAATTGCAGGTTTAGAAGAGAGAAAATGTGGAATAAACCTTTTTTTTTTTTTTTAAATAGTAACATTTTATCCTGGAAAAATGTGTGCGTGTTCAGGGAGGGATGACACCAAACTGCGAGGATGATCTCGATCTTACAATGCTGAAACAACGGAAATCAAAGACACAAATTTAATCAATCCTGAAAAATCGAACTGACAAAACTTGTACGGCAAAAAAATAGGATGAAAGTTGAAGAGATATTTGGGACTAGAAAAATTATACATAAAAAGCTATTTGGAACACAAATTTCATTCCACGCGAAACACCGCGATTTAAGATTTCTGAAAAGCAAAATCTGAATTTTTTCGAAATTCAGTGGGTAGTCTGAATTGATTCAGTACCATTGAAAATCTCATTACATAAGATAAGAGATAGGGTTTTATAAGTATTTCAGCTTTTTCATGTATACGTATAAAATGTCAACATTTTTTGTACCTAAAAAGTTTTTTAGACATATAAAGTTTTTTTAGAAATAAATTTTTTGTGCATATAAAATTTCAACATTTTAATAGCACCAGATATCATCTGCCATAAGTCAAAATCTACCTTTTTATCCTGATGAGCAGTCCAAGAGAAAGCTGAGCCAAGCAGACCTTTTCATTACCAATTTAGCGAAAGGAAACGAAGGAAACCACATTTTTGAATATTCCTTTTGCATTTGTTAAAACAACCCTAGTTCCCAAAAAACTTTTGGTTCTGATGAAATTCCATTTTCAAACTAAAAGTTTTGGGGTTTTTTTCGGATACCCTTTGGTTCTCGGAATGTAAATTCCCACCATGGACAAGTTATTCCAGACATATCCTGTTGATGCCTGTATACTCAATTAAGTCAGCAAAAAGCATTGTCAGATTGTTCCAGTCGACAAATTAGGTGGATTACACTTATTTTTCTACACAATAAATAAATAAATAAATAAACAAACAAACAAATAAATAAATACAGTTGTCATCTGATTTAGCCTTGGGTGATGAAGAGCTGAAGTAAATAAATAGCTGTTGAGTCAGGGCTCTTTTCAGTGCTTCTGATTTTTCCAATTACCCTCCTGTAGTGCGGTTCACGATGGAAGTGTTTAATTTTGGTTATTTTAAAGCAAAAGGAGTGAAACTCATTAAATACAGGAACCCCAAACTGAGCCTGTGGAGCTGAGCATGTGGAACTTCAGAAACAGAGCATGTGTGGCACGGAACAGAGAATATTTTTGGTATTTGACATTGTAAGACTTTACAAGTCTTAAAACACCTAATCAATCTGCTAAAACTTCTTAACAAGGCTTTTTTGGGGGACATTCTCAAAGTCAGTGAAAGTCAAACTCTTCTCAGCACCAACTGGGTTTAAATTCCATCTTCTACTTGTTCCTTGTGCAGATTCCTTTCCTATCTCTCACTCAAAAGACCTGTATTCCTTTAATGTAGATATTTCGTGTTCCTCAATTACTATGGGATCTCTCAGGCTAAGTCAAGGGAAAATTTCACATTGAAAAAATGGGAAAATTACTGCATTGAAAACTTTCACAGAACAAGAAATGGGAAGCAAAAATTTGGGGCTGGGGCTTCAATCCATGTGATGCTTAAGGAAAATGGCCCATTGGTCTGCACAGCCACAGCTGCCAGTGTTGACAGAATCATAATGCCCTTCTCACACTGAGAAAAACGAGCTGCAACCTTTTCTGCAAAAATGATCTTCTCGAAGAAATCTGCTTTATGTTTATTTACTTACTTATTCAATGATTATGATGACTTGGTGATTTATTTTCCCGATTATCAGCCGTTCCTCTTTAGAAAGAGAGATAAAACCCATTCTAGTAGGCAATTAGAACTTCGGTCTGCTCTGTGGAGAAAGTGTTCCTCTTTCTCAACTTGTAATTTAACTCATGGCTTTGTAACAGGGTCTGTTTGTTCTGTTAACCATTGCACATTTTCATTTTACAGATATATATTTATATGGTCATGTTGCTGAATTCTTGTATTCTGTGAGATCTGGTGATGAGGACCATTGTCTCTTTCTGCTATGCTTTACAGTTTCTTTTTTTTAAAAAAGAAATTAATTTTCTTTCTCCTGGTCTCGTTGAAAATCTCCTGTGACAAAATTACAGTCAATAATTTTTCATTTGTCCTGATCTTCTTAATTTCCTAACACCCCACAAAAAGAGGATGGCACAGAGATCCTTCAAAATGCCAAGTAGGTTGTCCGTGAAAATTAATAAATTCCCTATATTTGTGGTGTTTTCCTGTCCTGCAAACCCACAGGAATGCTCATTGTCCAAAAGGAATTTACCTTGAGGAGTAAAGGAATAAATTGCTAACCAGTGCATATTAATTAGGGTTTTATTAATAAACTAAACCCAACCAAAAGCAGTGTCTCAAGTATTGTGTGGCTCTACATATGAAACACGTGATGTACAGGACATGTGGCAGACTTCTTGTAGGATTTCTGTCAGAAATATCAAAATTAATGGATTCACAGGGATGTTTTTCAACCTATTATAGCCAATATATGTGGCTGTAGTCAGTGTCACAGGGTTTTACCTACATACATATTTATCTGGAAAGCTAATCTGCTTTGATTTATCATTTTAAGCAGTTTAAAATATTGCCTCCTAAAGCTTTTAACATTTCTGTGAACAAAAGCATTAACTTTTCCTCTAAAGCTGTAATGATTTATCATGTAAGTCTGCTTGTGACTCTATTATCCCCTTGATATATGAAGGAGGTGCACCTTAAAATCCCATTAATACCCTGTGCCATTGATAAAATAGAGTCTTTGAGCTTACGAATCACTGCAAGGAAAAACAATCGTGCTCCACAGCCTCACTCTGGGAAATCTTATTGTGTTGTGCTCCACCACAAGCCCTGAGCACACACGGAACAATCCAAGGTTTTGCACTGAACCCCCTGAAAGTGTAAGCAGGGGCAGAAATCCCACATGGCTGTGTGGACTTGGCCTCATCACCAGGGTTTTCCTCGTGGAATCTAATCCTGCAGCACAGAGTGTGCTGGGTGATCCCGACTGGGATGGATTTCCTATTCCATCCGTTAACGATTGCTTTGATCCGATTCTGCCAAAGATAAAATAACAGAAGGGGTATTTATTCCTGGAGGTGTGCAGGCAGCTCTGACTCAGCAGTAATGTTCTGCTCTTGGGTGTCTGTGAAGAAAAGTCCCGTGAAAGAACTTTTGAAAACCACTGAAACACAGGTGAACTCTCCTGAATAAGTGAGCAAACACAAGACAGTGGATGGATGAAGTGTTTAAGTGAAGAAAAACAAACACATAAAGGGGCAGGGTTGAAGCAACCTGGGCTAATAGAAACTGTGGTTTTTTTTTGGGGGGGGG
>VXAD01013457.1:46380-120464 GCA_013399195.1 Dicrurus megarhynchus
ATTATCTATCATTCAGCAAAAAAGGAGTTGCCTCTATTTTCTCATCAGCATCCCACAGGTACAGTTGCATTCTCCCCCGTCTCCAGAGCTTTTCCTGATCCTGCTGGAATAACCCTGGCTCCCTCAGGCTCTCCTGAGGCACACAGCCCACCCCAGGAGCAGCTCGATGGCTGTGGTGGGTTTGACCCTTGCTGGACACCACCCTATCACTTACCTCTTCAGCAGGACAGGGGGCAGTGGGAATAAGACTAGGAAAAAGCCCTCCTGGGTCAAGATAAAGACAGTTTAATAAAGCAAAGCCTGTGAGAGATGACAAAGTGATGGCAGTTGCCATGACAGCAGCCATCCTTCTCTTGGTGCTTCAGTGCAACCCATCTTGAGCTTCTGAAAAGATCCCTGCTCGAGTATCTCCTCTCCCACTGCTGGAAGCTCCTCTGCTCCAGGCACAAACTGTCTCCAGGCACAAAAGGCTGGGAGACCTTGGAAGTGAGCCCCAGAGCTTAGAAGGCATTTATTATCTCTGTCTTCTGGCACTGAATCACCCTCCCTGTTCCCAGCAGGCCAATATTTCCCTTGTTCATTCTTCTACTGATGATGGAGCAGTCACAGCTCTTCTTGCCCTTGAAACCCTTACAAATTTCAGCTCCAGCTGATCTCTGGCTTTTCTAACGTTATCCCTTTAAATCCATGGATTTCTCTCTCTCCTCTGTCATCTGTCCTTGCATCCATCTCTTGTATATCTGCCTTCCATCACAGCTCAGCCTGCACTCCCTGCTCCCCGAGCTAACCTTGGGACGCAGACACTTGGTTGGGATGCAGCAAAAAGTCTGGGTTTTGAGTCCATTTGCCAAGCAATTTTCTAAAGTGTCTAAAATGGCAAACTATTTTTCATTGGAGGAATATATTCTTCAACCTCTTTCTTGCCGTGCAAAAATAACTCACTTCCAAACTTCATTAAGGACCAAAACTCACACGTCAAATTTCAGTCCACAGTGGAACTCTTCTATTCTAATGAATATTTTTGAATCCTCTTAATTTTGCAATAGATATTTCCAAAGGTCACTGTAGTTAACAGCTGAAGCCTTGGCAGTCTATGAGGTGGAAAGGCCAACTCTAACAAAGAGATGCAGAGAAGAGGCTGAGGTCCTGCAATCCCCTTATTCTTCAAATATCCCTAAAATTACCCAAACCAAGAAGGTGCCTTGCTTTGGTTTACAATTAGATGGTTTATGTTTATAACAGTATTGCACTTTGGCATTTTTCATTAAATTTGGAGCATTGACTTCATTTGGAGACTTTTCAAGCCTTTCACTCAGTTATCCATCAAGCTGTACTACACTGAGCTGTCAGGCAAAGCATGTAATGACTAAACTTTTCAAAAAAACAGATGTTAATGGCTCTTGACAGGGAAATATTTTCTTATCACAAAATTATGAGATGCCTTTAGGGCTGTTAGTGAGACATAAACAGCATTCATCAAACTTAATTCCTTTCTCATCTAATGCAAGATCTGTGCAGGTTGCTCCCTTTCTGTCCTTAGAACAGCTGTATGTTAGTGCAGGTTGCTGGTAAGGTTATAAAATGGGGGAGAAAAAAAAGAATTTTAATAATTAAAATTGACACTAAACTGGATTTTGGTTAGGGGGAGGGTGTGTTTTGTTTTGGTTGGATTTTTTTGTGGCAAGTGTTTTTTTTTACCACTCATCTAATGAAATTTAGGTGGAGTGGAGCTTTTAAATAAAGAATGGATTTTTTTCCTTACACACTTGCTCTTGCTTCACCACAGTTTATCATTCTTAGTATTCCTCCCTTGCATAGCTGGGAAAAAAACAAATCCCTTCACTCTAAAAATCACTGAGTAGAGTTCTTAGAGCTACTTATTATGCAGGAAGTCAGGTGAGAAAGTCAGAGGTTGAGTCAGTTTAAAAGTGAGAAAATAGGATTTTGTACCTACACAGGAATTTCCCTAAATAAACACTGATTCTTTCCTGAAAGGGTAAAAAAAAAAAGGGGTTTTACAAACAAAGAACAAAGGATAAATTCTATTCTGCCTCTAGTATCAGGACTACTACATTCCTGGGAACAGCTTAGTGAAATTTACTAGTTTGTGATTTAGAGGAAATCAAGTTAGATTTTTTTTTTTAATGATTGCTACCAATTTATGATTGATCGTGACTGAGCAAATTCTGTGTCTCAGTCTTGCCAGCTGAACAGACTAAATGGAGTAATCCATTCTAGCACAGTCCTGCTGAAACGTTGATGCTTCCTGGGATGGTTTGATAATTATTTTGTTTAATTATGTGCAAGGCAGGAGTGAGGTATAAACTGGTTTAAGACCCAGGCAGTTGGCTGAGGTGTGGAGTGACCTGGGAGAGTGGAAGGTGTCCCTGCCCAGGGCAGGGGGTGGCACTGGATGGGCTTTAAGGTCCCTTTCACCCCAACTCATTCCACAAGGATTTTATGAACATGAAACAGCAAGTTCTTGAACTTAAATATTGCCATCACCTTTTTTTGATGTAGCATAATTTCAGTTCCAAATGGATTAAATGTATTTCAACAAAAGCTTTCATTTTTTTCCAATCAAGATAGGCTGTGCTGATTAGCTGCCATAAAGAACAGAGGTAAGCACAGAGTCACAGCATCCCTGAGGAAAATGTGAGAACCCCAGTCCATGCCCACCTATCTTTCCATTAGATAAATGAGTGACATATTTTCGAGGTGGTCATTGTAATCCTAATAATAACTTAATGTATTTTGTCTTCTTTATAATACCTGTAGGTATTTTTGAACAGAAATGTCATATCAAAAGTGCTTTTTTTTCAGTTTTTAATCCTCTCACAAGAAGTGCCCTTTGTTGCAAGCCTACTTTTGGAATTTCAATTCTGACTGTAAAGAATTTCAATAGATTCCACCTCTGCTCCTTTTTTACAGGCACAGTTCCCTTTCAAGCAGTTTTGGAAGGAAGGTATTTTCAAGATCTAAGCTGACTTAGAAAGTGGATTCTTCTTCACTGCCACTTCATTGTGCTTTAAGGTCTCTCTGCTAACGCGAGGAAAACATTTAATTACTGAAAGGTTTCCCCCTGCACGATGGTGGGAAAAGGAGTTCTCAATCCCAGAGCAACAGGATCCAGATGTAATTTAGTGTGAGATGGATTCTACCACTAATATCTGAATTCTTGCCCCAGCTTATCTCCCAGGATATTTTACAGCATCTGTGGGTGTTCCACAAAGTTTCTTTCAGTTCTATCCTCTGAGCACTGGACAGTTCTTGGTTTTAGATCTCAGCTTAGGATTTCTTAGTCCTTTGCAGTAATTTAACCGAGGCAAAGCTGGCAGCAGAAACCCTGGGGCTCAGATGCTCCATTTTATTTAGGCATCCATTCCTCAATATTTGAAAATTTAAATAAAAACCCCCAAATTTAATAACTTTATAATTTTTTTAACCCTCTACCACCACCAGTTTAATTTTCTAGAAATATTTTCTATTATTGGCCATACAACAGCACGAGCTGTTAAAAGAGCACAGTATTTCACAAAGAGAACCAGGCTTTAGAGGACTTGCTACGGCACCTTCCTGGATAACTTCCTACGAGAAATAAATGGAATGTGTTCACACAAGGCTTAAAAAATGCTCACATGGAGCTGAATATGAGGCAGGGTATGAGTAATGAGAGGCCCGCATCAGCAGTAGTAAGCAACTATAATCTGGAACAGCACATGCCGAATTAATTGAAATTCAATTATCTGCATTAAAATGCCTCCTAGGAACAATGGGGAAAGATATAATATTTAAAAAGAAGAAAATTATCCATATGTGGCTTTTGGAAAATAAGGAGGCTGCGTAAATACAACTGTGCTTCACTGAGAGATTTTTCCTGGTAGGATTTTGTTCTATGCTAACCAATCTTTCTCTTAGAGGAAAAATTTTTGTCTCTTCTGATTTGATAGACACAGTCATCTTTAGTAAAAGGAAAGAAAATATCAGAGCTCTATTGAATGTTGCACAGTGTGAAGGATCTCATGGGTTTTTTCCTACATATTCACAGACTAAATTGTTCATCAGTATTGATGTATTTAAATTCAGGACTTCTGTGTTGTGACAGTGGAAAAGGAAAAAAAACAACAGGAAAGTAGCAATGAAAGAAGATCATAAATCATTCCTATTTTTCAATTAAAAAAAAAATTCTCTTGTTAATCTGTTATGTCCGAATTAAAAGTCATTCACATGGTTCAAAAAACGGCATGAATTTCCTGGTTTGCTTTGTTTTCCTGCAGTAGATGCCTTCTGGATTAGTAATTGAAATTAGTTCACCAAGAACTGAAGTGAGTTCTGGGGATGGCCCAATGATGCTGCTGGGACGTGTTACATGCACGGATCATGTTAAGAGCTAAAGGGAACTCACCGTGTGTGTGAAGCTGGGAATTTGCTGCTGGCCTAATTAAGTTATTAACAACTTAATGAGTATACAAGCAGTTGTTCCAACTGCAGAAAAAGCTAATTATAATGCAGCTAAAATAATTACACAGAAAGCCTTCCTGGAAGGAAAGGTGTCTTTTAGGGATTACGTTCATAAAGTCACAGAATCATGGAACAGTTTGGTTGGAAGGGACCTCAAAGCCCATCCAGTGCCACCCCTGCCATGGCCAGGGACACCTTCCACTGGCCCAGGTGACTCCAAGCCCCTTCCAGCCTGGCCTTGGACACTGCCAGGGATCCAGGGGCAGCCACAGCTTCTCTGGGCACCCTGTGCCAGGGCCTCCCCACCCTCCCGGGGCAGGATTCCTTGTGTAATATCCAACCTAAATGTGAAAAACAAATCTACCATGGACTTGGAAGGCAGAATAAGATTGGGCACAGAGTTTTGGATGAGGAGGAACTGGTAACTTCCTCTTGACTTCCCAACAGGACCTTGGGTAGAGTTGTTACCCCCCTCATGTCCCAGAACACCCACAGAGACATGGACACACATGGATCATACACCATTCCCCAGTCAATAGCATGAGCTCAAGCCAAGCAAACTGGGCACAAGCTGTTACATTCATTTCTAAGGGTTTTGGAGCACTTTCTCTTTGATAAATGCCATTTAAAGATTTCCCAAATGCCAATGACCAGTGAGACCCAAAGGCTAAAGGCAGATGAGAGAAAGAGCAGCCAACAATATTTTGGGGGGTCATCCTGGCAACACATTTATAAGTGTTTGAGATATTTAGGAACATTGTCTTTAGTGGTTTGACACACTTGGATTGAAAGCGACATCCAAATCTGCACTGGATGAGTAAATACTCATTGCATACACCTACTGTGGAGTCTGGGGTCCTTCCACTGTACAAACAGGATAATTCAATCTACATTCCATTCATTTCTAGATAAGAAGAATCAGTTTGGTACAGAGAGAAGAGGTTTGCTGACAGAAGTGTGGATATCTGGTATTGTGAAATGAGTCATCACACCCATTTCCTAAGTGACATTTGGGTAACTCGGCTATAACATAGACAGCTTGTTCACATGCAAGCTAAGAAAAGGAGAAGAAAAATGCTGTTCATAAAGTGATCCAAAATGCTTTGGAATTAATCTAATATTTTAAGTTTGCAGGGGTTGAGCCCCTGCTCTGTGCAGGGTGGACAATATATTTTGTATATATATACATATATATCTCTATAGGCCTGTGTGCACACTCTTGTGTCTCTGTATACCAAGGATTTTCCATTATCCAGAGCAGATGCACAAGTTAATTTTTCCATGTTTACAAGAATTCTACAAAATAAAGTTCTCCCGCAGCAGCAGGAGGTCTTTTAAATACACATTCTAAAAGGCATGCACGGTTAATTTTAGGCAGAAACATTAAACTTTCTTATGGAAACAGAATTAGTAATTAGTAGGAAACAGTGAAGACTGAGATTCTTTATATCCTTCTATTCAAAGTCCATTAATAGCTTAAGCTTATTTTCTAAATTCAAAGTAATGCAAATATTTCAATAAGCAGTGAAGTCTGAATGCATTAAAGTAGCATCACATCTGTTTTCTACAAATCTTAGTGAATAGACTTTACCCAAAAGAAAAAAAAAATAGAAATAAAGAAAAAAGGGGAGAAAACTTGCTGCATTCTGTCCTTTCCAATTAATGTAAATGCAGAAGATAATGATTTGTGGTTTTGTACAGGAGCTTAGGTGAGCAATCATTATGAAGGACTGAGCACCCCCTGACTGCAAATGTGAGCAGCTTGTGCGACAAGAACTGAACAAAACTGCTTTTAAACAAGGCCTTGATTTTTATGCCACTGGTTTGTGTAATGCAGGTACTGATTTTAAAAATAAACCTCAACCTCCCGTCTGTTATTCCTGAAGAGCACTGACAGGAAGACAGGAATAGTTTTGGCAACGAGCATCAACCAGGTTGTACAATAAATATTCCAGAGATTCTACAGGTCATGGTAAGGCTCTGTCTTATAATCATTTAAAGACTTCCTTGGCTTCCCTGTTTGCAGCTCACTCCATGAGTAAACATCAGCTTTGTAGCTGTAAGTTTAAGAGAGAGACTTTAAAAATTCCAAGAATTTAAGTGCTTCTCCTCACCATTCATTTAACGCACCTCCTGTTTGTTTTGTTTGAGAAATTTTTTAAATATACTTCATGGGAAGCATAGGGACACCTGAAATTGGAATTTTTGCAATTTTACTTAGAGACATAGAAAATAACGCTTTCCACAGCAGATGTGTGAACTTTTTAAATTGCAGTGATTTAGGAAATACACAAATGCAGTTATTTTATAAAATATTTTATATTTTAACTTTATAAAATATTTTATAATTTATTTAAAAAAAACCAAACCAGTGCTTGAAGATGCTGGAAGAAGCACTTCTTCAGGAGTAGTGCCTCTTGAATTTATACTTACCAGAAAACTCTTTGGAAGTCCATAATTAAATCACAATTATTGGAATTACAGACAGCTTGTGGAATAAGATTTTCCTCAAACTGGCCACAAGAACTGTTTCTTTGTGAAGACTCAGACTGTGAGGGCTGCCACACAGAAAGTGAAACCTTAGGAAATGACCCACACCAAAGTCTTTTCCTATGAAACACAGATGTTTCACTTATAGTCTAACAATACATCAGGGACCTGGAAGAGTTCTGAAGCTGGAATTAGTTCTGAAGGAAGAACAAGGAAAATGTGAGGAAGTTGTTCATACCAGGAAATTGGTGTCTGTGGTTTGATCTGAACATAAGTTGAATTTGGATAGCGAAAGAAGTCTGGCAATCTTTACTTCTTTTTTTTTTTTTTTTTTTTTTAATTCATGAAGTTGTTCTTATTTTAGATAGACCCTAGTTTGGAATTACTGTCTGTATTTTATTCCATGCCTGGTTCCTCACCATCACCTGATTTACTCGGCACCACACAGGAACCCAAATTTCCAGCACGGGGTAGGCAGGAGCAATTCCAGCATTCAGGGCATCCTCACTGAACTCTCAGCTCCAAGACTGCTCAGAGAACACTGAATTAATTCCCTTTTAAAGACTCCTGGGGAGTAAAGAGCACCCTTCTCCCCATCAGAGGTGGTGGCACAGCTGATGGGCCCAGCTGCAGTAGTCAGATGGGGGGGTTTGAAGGACAGTGACAGAAGCCATGTCTAGGAAAAAAGTCACATCCTTCCACTCCTGTAACTTTGCTGGTACCAGATAAAAGGCTTTGTCTGATTTCAGGTGTGGCAAAAAGCACAGTGTATAAAAGTGAACTTGGATTAAGGGATCAATGTGTGCAGCCCTTGTTGGAGTCCAGAATGCAGAGAATATCTCTCTGCCTGGTTTTAAGTATAAAAACCCCCCTGTACATCAGCATTTCTGACCTTTGTCCGTGGAGAAATCTATATACTCTCAGGGAAGAATTAAAATTTACACTGGTGTGAACTAGGTGATGGGATATTGTGTAAGGTTGTCACAGGGTGAAAAATCTAGACTTTTTAGGGTTGTTAATATAGTAAATAGATAAAAGCAAGAAACTTCAAAATGGAGGATAATGGTTGTCTTTCAGACTTTCTTCTTCTTCTTCTAATACCCCATATTCTGCAGAAGAGGTAGTTTGGAGTGATTGGATGAAAAAACCTGCAATTCCGGTGAATGTGACAAGGTGAATCATTGAACATTGGTAGAAAAAAGAAAATATCTTTCATTTTAAGTTTTAATTGGATAATTTATCTTTAAAAGAGTGTGAAATCAAGATAAGTGGCCATTCTTGGCATTCCCTGCTCTGTGTTGTGTCTAACGCCCGGCTATGGGCCACACTTCTGTGATAAGACTTAATAAACAACGATCTGCAAGCTAAAAAGACAGAAGGTCTTATTTTTTACGGCACCTGGCAAAAGGTATTCAAATTCCCTCATCAGGGGAATAATAATTGAGGCACAGAACCTGACAGCCCTAAAGTTCAAAGTTGTTGGTTTTGTTTGGGTTTTTTTTCTGGATACAGCTAATATTTGATAAAAGAAGCCATCAGACAACCCAAACAATAAGTGGCTTCTCAGGAAGTTCTGCTTGCTGCCAGGAAGATGTGGAGAATTTCCATTCCTTCTGTCTGGCACATTTGTTTAAATACAAATATAATTGGTTCCATAGCCAGATGGAATCCTACTGTCCAAATCTGTGGAATTGCTTTCCCACACAGGCCTTGCCTATTAAAATCAGTGTAACAGAAACATACTGATACTTTTTCTAATTTTTTGGGGGTCTCTTTTCTTTTTTGATGAAAGATTAATTAGGAAAGGCACGGGAGAGAAGGGAGCCAGCCTTTCCTGCATCACCATTGCCTTAAACCCTGCTTTGAAATGGGAGAAGTGTTCCCTGGGAGTTTTTTGTCCTGCTTCAAAAGGTATTTGTAGAAGCATGACTCACTTCTCTGGCCCCTGGCTGTCACTAATCCCTTTCATGAGGATGACCAGCAAGGCTGACAGCTAATCGATTATTTACTTAGTCCTTAACTTGTTGTGCTCTGAGGAATTTAGCACGTCAATCAGTGAAAGATGAGGCACTCACAGCTTCCATTTACCCAGCTCCACAGACTCCAAACCTTCTGTCCGTGCCTGAAAGCCCTGATCACAGATCTTGCCATGTTTTTAGGGGGAAAGAAGTGGATCATGAGACTGAACACATTTTAAGTGTAAATCCAGGAAGTTTGCAACTTGTAATATATGCTTTTATTTTTCATTTTCCTTTACCTCATGTCTTTCCTTTCCCGTTGTGAAAATGGATGAAAGCAATTAGCACAGGCCTGTAATTGCTAAACAGCAAATTCGTATCAGAGATGTCCAGGCTAACCCTCTTCTTTCAGGGTTTCTTTTATTCATGCAGTTTAGACTGAAGTAATGCTCTAAACAGTATTGTTAAAAAACACAGAGAGCTTTTCTTAAAACATGCTTAACGTGTGCATTTACTCAAAATCAAAACCATTTTCTGTAAGTTTGCAGCCACCCCTGGGAAAGCTGGGGTCCCCCAGGATTCACCATCCCTTAATTAATGGAATCCAGATGCTTAAAAGGCATCTGGATCTGGCATGGCAGATCTTTTTCAGTGATCCAGGGGTCACAGTGGCAGTGCTGGATCGATGGCTGGACTGGATGAAGTTAAAAGTCTCTTCCAACCTTGATGGCTGGAGGATTCTAACTTCAGTTTTGTCTTAGAATGTTTTGAGTGCAATCCTAAGAAATTAAATTAACTGCATTCTTTTTTTAACACAAGGTCCAGCAAAAAGCTAATTACAAAATTTGAAAATAAATAGTTATTTCAGTGTAATTTAAGAACTCCCTGGAAGTTTCTGAAGCTTTAGACTCCCTTCTTATTTAAAACCACTGTGTTACTTCAGGTGTGTTTACACTCCTTTCTGTATTTTAAATTAACTAACTCCATGTCTGCTTGTGAAGCTCTGCACACAGACTTGCACAGTTCTCTGGGCACTATAACTGTCAATAATACAATACTATCAATCCAATAATCCAATATTATCAATCCATGGAGCCTGCAGGCAGCCACTGTGTACTGGGGAAGTTCACCCTCCTGGGGGATAGCAGGTGGGTAAAGAGTGAAGTCGGGCCCCTGAACTTCAGGAAAACAAACTTCAGCTCTTCAAGGAGATGGTAAATGTAATCCTCTGGGAGGCTGTCCTCGGGGACAGGGGAGCAGAACAGAGCTGGCAGATCTTTAGGGAAATCTTCCATGGAATGCCACAGCCGGTGATCCCCAGGAGCCAGAGATGGGGCAAGGAAGGCAGGAGCCCAGGATGGCTGAGAAGGGACCTGCTGGTGAGACTAAAGGGACAGGAGCAAATGCACAGGCAGTGGGAACGCAGACAGGTGGCCTGGGAAGAGTCTAGGGATGAAATTTCCTTGTGTAGGGAAGGCATGAGGAAGGCAAAGCTGGAACTGAACCTGGCAAGGGACACAAGGAATAACAGGAAGGGCTTCTTCAGGTCTGGTAACCAGGAAAGGAAGGTCAAAGAAGGTGTCACTCCTCGATAAACAAGGCTGGGAAACTGGTAAAAATGGGTGAGGAGAAGGCTGAGGAGCTCAGCAAATTTTGTGTTTCAGTCTTCAATGTCAGCCTCTGTTCCCACACCTCTGGAGTGGCTGGACAGCAGGATGGAGGCTGGGGGAGCAAAGTCCCTCTCACGGTAGATAAAGATCAGGTTCATGAGCACCTGAGGAACCTGAACATCCCTAAATCTGTGGGACCTGATGAGATGCATCCCAAAGTCCCGAGGGAATTGTTCCTTACTTGTCTCTCCCCATCCAAACCATCTCCCACCCAATCAGAGAACAGGACTGGATTATGACCAGTTCAAGTGCTTCATTTCACTGCAAGTCTTTGGTGCTTTGGAAGAAGAAAATACCAGTATTTTGCACTCATTCAGATTTGAGAAACAGGCTTTGAAAACATTAATGTCTTTCTGCCTGTCAGGTTATGAAAAGTTAATCCTTTGGCAATGCAGTGAGGTACAAGCACTCCTCAATTAAGTTTCATCGCCTCACTGACTGTCTGAGGTGTGTTTTGTTTGCTCATATCACTGCAAAATAAACAGCAAAATAAATGCCAGCCCAATGTGTGAGAGGGATGCGACTGAAAGGAAAAATTCACTTAAAACTTCAAATAAATGTCATTTTATTCCTCTGCTCAGTAACAGTAGTGGCTTTTCTGCTTGGAATTTTCAGTGAATTGATTATTACCATTTTTAGGGAACAGCAGATAGGACAGCTTGACACTGACCTCACGTCGCTGCAAGTGCTGCTGTACTAATGACACTGACTAATGTTCATAATTAAGAGGAACACATAATAATCAGTAAAATTTTGAAACCTAGCAAAAAAATAGCAATGCCACCAGCAGCCATGAGAAGCAGTGATGGAAAAACTGGCAAAATATGACCCAAACTGAATAAGTTAGTCACTGGTGAACATCGTACTTACATGATTTCTGAGCAACTTGGGCTAGTGGAACCTGCTTATGGTGGGAGGGTGGAAAAGGATGATCCTCAAGGTTCCTTCCAACCCAACCCATTCTGGGATTGCTTGCATCTCACAGTTACTGTGATGATCAGAACTGCATTATAACCACACCTTAATGCATCATCTGCCTCAAAATACAGACCCTGTTACTGTCCCCACACCCAGCTTAGAGCCCCTGGCACACAAAGAGGATGAGGTGTGGGAAGATGGAGTGGGGTGAAAGAATTCCATACAAATCATGCAAGAGATGGGTGTAGCTGCATGCCTATAGAAGCTTGATCCTCAGGAGGGAGATGAATCTTCCCATCTGACCCTGAGGTCGGTGACTCCAACGGTCCTTCCAACCCCGAGGTCTTCTGCATTAATTGTTTGAGCAGGTAAAGATCCATCTGACAATATTTTGATCTAACTCATGCCAGCCCTGGAAGTGCTCAACAAACGTGTGAACGTGGCACTTGAGGACATGGGTTAGTGGTGACCGTGGTGGTGGTGCTGGTTTGATGGCTGGAAAGGATGATCCCACCCTTAATGAGGAATCCTGTGATTCCATGATCCTGTGATTCCATGACTCCCCAGCAGGTGAAACACAGAACGTGGAAGCGCAGCAGAGACCTGAATGAATTTCAAACAACCTGCCCTGATCTGACATGATCCAGAACACAGAAGTTCTTCTTTTTATGATGATCCCAGGAATTCTGCGGGATTCTGTTATTTCAGGCTACTTTCTACATCCCTCAAAGCTGTCTAGTGCGGAACAGCTGCAAGTGGGATAAAGTGTGAGCTGCAGGACTCTCCATGTGAAATCCTGGTCCTGCCTGGTGTACATGGAATTGCTGCAGGCTTTCTCCAGATCATAGGGCCCTGCAATGAGAAATACTTGATCAGACAGGAGAAATGCCCATTGTTTGTGCAGCAAGAGATTGAGACCCAGGCAAGCTGTGACAACCAGGAGTGTCTTCCTTTCACATCATGGCCAGAAACTCTTAGATGTGGATATTTTCTGTCTGTACATGTGTGTCTGTGGCCATGTGTCCATGCATGTAGACTTATTTAACATCAGACGACATCCAGAATTATTCTAGACTTTGGTAATTGTGTAAACCTCAGCTCTTCTCAGTTCCCATAGCAACAGGACACTGCACTGAGATAGGAGTAGTCTTCCCTCGATATGATTCTGATCAGCTCTTTCTGTTGCAAATTAATATCAAATTGGAAGTCAATAATAAATGAAAATACCTTTCAAAGCAGCAGCCAGGGATGTGAACAGGGTGAGGGGCAGGAAGAATGAAGCCATTCAGCTGTCTGCTGCTTCTGCTAGAAAGCTGAGTAATACAGAGAGAAAACTACTGATTTTCATGGAAACTCAGTGTTTAACAGCTTTCAGGAACATTTCAGTGCAGAACCAGTCATTTAAACTGCATGCAGAATGATAAGCTATAGTCTCCTCTTTGCATCTTAAGGCCTTCATTCCCAGCTTTTAATTAGACATTGCTTAGCTCATCTTTACTCAAAGGACCTGATGATTAGAGGTGACACATTGCTGTACATCCCCTGCACACACTGTCATCTTCTGGAGGCAAAGCCACACTTACAGCCTCTGTTCACAAGAAAGCCAACAACCTACAAGAAAAAGTGAAAGGGCAATTACAGTGGAAACTATGGAGGATTTACATAAAAATATAGTGTTCTTGATCATGGAATCCCAGAATCCCAGAAGGCTTTGGGTTGGAAGGGACCTTCTAGATCATCTTGTTCTACCTCCTGCTGTGAGCAGGGACACCTTCCTTGGTTGCTCCAAGGCCCCAAGATGAAGGCACCATCTGCCTGTTTGTAATTGGTTCAGGACATGTTAATTGTGTTAAAAATGTAAAACTGCATGGAGGAAATTAATTTCATTTAATCTGGGAGAAAAAAAATGCCTCTATGACTTAGGAGCCAGCATGCCTAAGTACTGAAATAGAAATCAGGGAAATTTAACTTGGAAAGTCATATTTGTCATGAAAGATTACATCCAAATAGGCAAGGAATAAACAACTCCACGAACCCTATCATTACAAGGCTTCCCTAAACAAATGTTTTTTTCCTTTTGGAAATTCTGACTACCCAGCAGACAAAGCTTTTGCCCACACGCTGCTGTTCTGATTACAAAACTCCTGGTGCACCATGCACACATGCACATTAAATACAACTTATGCCTCCCCACAGCTCTTTTTCTTAGCATGAATCCCCAGTGACTTCAACAGAAAAGCTCCAATGGAAATAAAAGCAGTGATCTCAATTTAGCCATAAATTTCAGGGATGTGTGTGGTTGTAGGTGTTACTTCTATAAATATCAATGATCTCTCTGTGAAAACAAGAGTCAGAGAATTCCAGCTTAGACTAACAGTCTTTCCTTTTGAATATATAATCATTCATTTTTCTGCCAGATGGACTTTAACCTCTAATTTTTAAAGTTCAGGGTTTCTGTTTGTGAACAGATCTGTTAAAATATATTCTCCAAAAAGCCAGAACTCTACCCTGATAATGGGAAAAAGACAGCACGTACCTAAGGATCTATATGCCGACTCTCCTTGAGTCATCCAATAAAATAATAAGAAGAAACCCAAGAAAATTCAAAAAAGTGAACAATTCTGAGTTGACTTCTTTACATTGGAGGCAGCCCACTCATGGAAAACTCCAGTGCATGGCATTCACTGTCTCTAGGCAGAGGTTTGGAAGATGTCCCACATCAGATGTAGCTTGTGAGCCACTTTTATTGGCTCCTTGCAACGTGCTTTGCCAAGAAATGTGAGACTCAAAGAGCTCTGTAAATTCATTAATCTCATAGAGCAATTAGTGTAAAATCTAGCGAGTGCTAAATGATTGCAAATGAATTAGTTGCAACATAACATTTAATTTTCGGTAGTGTGCTCATTTATTTGTGTGACATGGCAAAATTTGCAAGGCAAATGCAAATATTAGACCCTGATCCTGCAACTGCCATGAAAGAAAAGAGCTTTTCCTCACTTTTCTGTCAAAACTGAAAGTTTCTGATTGACCAGTCAAGAGCTACATGGAAGAAGAATGGGTTACTACTCTAGAGGGGCTGGATTCCATGATCAGAGGGGAGGGATGGAGCAGAGGAAAGGTTGAGAGAATTGGGGATGTTCAGCCTGGAGAAGAGAAGATTTGGGGTCACCTCATTGTGGCTTTGCAGCACCTGAAGGAGCTGACATGAAAAATGGAGAGAGACAATTTCCAAGGGATGGAGGGACAGGACACAGGGAATGGCTTCCCACTGCCAGAGGGCAGGGATAGATGGGATATTGGGAAGGAATTGCTCCCTGTGAGGGTGGGCAGGCCCTGGCACAGGGTGCCCAGAGAAGCTGTGGCTGCCCCTGGATCCCTGGCAGTGTCCAAGGCCAGGCTGGATGGGGCTTGGAGCACCCTGGGATAGTGGAAGGTGTCCCTGCCCATGGCAGGGGGTGGCACTGGATGGGCTTTAATGTCCATCTGGGAATAAAGTAAAAAAAACCCCAACCTATCACATTTAAATACTTGAACAGGTTGCAGAGAGTTTGGGAATCTTTGGTGCCTTTCAAGATCCAAGTGACCTGCTCTGCAGCCTGAGAGATTTGTCATGAAAACTCTTTTTTTTTTGAGAAATCTCTCTGATTTTTGTGACTTAATCTTCACAGCTTTGAGCCCACCACCATTCCATTCCCTATTTCCCTCCCTTCCTTCTGTAGGCCTTAACCCAGTAGAAATTATTGATCTTATGAAGTACCTTGCTTTTGGATTCTCAGCAGAAGATCCCACAGAATCAACCACAAGCACACGTTACTGGATCTGTTGTTATTGTCCCTCACATTTGCTCCTAATTTCCATTCAGAAGAATGAAAATGTAATTGCACTGTTCTGTTTAACCCACAATAATTTTGGTATTTTTAAAAAATGTCCATTGGAGAAAATTCTTAGCTGATGTAACTTGATTTATTAAAAATTAATTTGAAGGAAATAGGTTCATCCTTACCAATAGGATTTTTCTCACTTTTTCTGGAGAAAACAAGTAGATGCCCCTTTTTAATTGAGAAAGTGCCTTTTATTATTGCTTGAATATATTAGTTTTACCTAATAATTCATTCATCAGGGACACTGTGCCAAATTAATTGTAAAGGAAGACTGAAGCATTAACATTTAAACACCTATTACACTATTCTTAAAACAGCTTAACTGGCTATATTAAAATAACACAGCAATGCTTAAATCAACAATTCCTGTCTTTTAAGTTCAGCTGGCTCCATCCATACTACCAGCAAGATAATTAAACACTGGTACTTTTGCCTTCTGGCTACTAGTAGATTAGAATGCACAGCAAATACAACCAGAGAAATAGCTCAATATATTCTTTTAATAGGCATATTTAAAAACTGAACAGAAAATGAAAGGGATATACTTGGAAAAAAAAAATCCTTAAAAAAAAAAAAAAGAAATCTGCCTAAAAATCTAGCCCAAAATGTGGAGGTTTTGTTCCTATGCTTTATTTATTTATTTATTTTGCTCATTTTGCTCTTACCAAGCTTCCCCTGGGCTTGTTTCAAGTACTCATATTATCTTAAGTCTATTAAAGTAAAGCTGAAATGCCCTGTGATTTTTTTCCCCCTTTACATTCTTTTGAAGAACCCATTTCTTGTCTCTCAGCTATTGAATTGAATGAAAAGACTGCATTATGTACCAATCATGTCTTAACATCTAAAAGTGCAGTTTACATTTACTCCTAAGCCTGGGAAGGTAGAGAAAAACAAAGCCTACGTGCTCAGATTTTGAGATCTGTGTGGTTCTGACTTATTGTTTGAGAAATCACTTCTGGCACTGTTTAAATGAACCCTTTGCATTAACTGGTTACACTGATGTGCTTCCCATTTAAAAAAAAAAAAAATTAAGTAAGTAAAAAGAAACAAGGAAAGAGGACATAAAGTTCGCCCAGGTTCATAAGAAGCTTTAAATATTGCAGCCTCTGTAGTTTTCTGTAAGAAAACATGAGGAGTTCTCTGCCCTTGTACCACTCAAACAAGAAAATCCAGGGTGTAAAACACTGAGTAGTTATATGAAATTTTCACTTCCAATTTATGCTCATGCTCTTCATTTTGAATAAGGAAAAGAGGTGGAAAGAAAGGGACAGTGACAGAATTGAACGAGGTGTCACCTACAGGCCACAGCATCATAAAACCTCCCGGTGACAGGAATTAGTCAAAGTTAAATTCAGAATGCCACGTGGTTTGGCAGAGACTCAGCTCTGGGAGCCAGGGTCAGGCTGAGGGGTAACAGGGAGAGCAATTCCTGGAGAAAACTTGCAAGGCAAGAGGATATTGTGGGTTTATAGAGCTGATGAAAACAAAGCATCAGCAGTACAGGGAAGGCTTAATATTTCAGGCAGCTATTTCTTCACAAGCTACATCAGGCAAATAGTTTAGTTCCCTGGGGATTATGTCTTCTTTCTTCCTTCCTTCCTTCCTTCCTTCCTTCCTTCCTTCCTTCCTTCCTTCCTTCCTTCCTTCCTTCCTCCCTCCCTCCCTCCCTCCCTTCCTTCTCTCCCAGAAATACACAGCAGAAATCTTTTGCAGGGACCAAGTTTTACTTTCTCCAGCTTCTCAAACTGTGCCTTTTGTTTTGGTCAGGATGCCTGTCCAATTTTAGCTGTGCTGCCAGCTCCCTCCCAGCTGCTCTTTCACTCAGCTTTGGGAAGAAAATAAGATGGAAAACCCCTGGGTCAAGAAAAAGGTGGGGAGATCACTCACTAATTACCTTCATGGGCAAAACTGACTTATCTAGGGGAAATTAACACAACTAATTGCCAATTAAAATAGGGTTGGGCAGGGAGAAATAAATGAAAAGCCCACCTTCGTTGCCAGCTCCTCTGCATCCTTCCCAAACAGCCCAGAGGGGATGGAGAATGGGGAGCTCTGGTCCATGATATTTCACCTCTGTCCCTCCTTCCTCCTCCCACTTTCCCCATGAGCTGCAATCCTGCAGGATAACCCTGCTCCAGGGTGGGACTCAGTCCTTGCCAGGGTCCTCTCCACAGGCTCTGGGGAAATACCTGCTCTGCTGGGGTCTCTTCCATGAAGTGAAGGGTAGATGCTGCTCCAGCACCTGGAAAATCTTCTCCCCCTCCTTCTTTTCTGATCTTCATGTCCACATTTTTTTTTCTCACTTTTTTCCCCTCACTCCTCACTTCCTGTGAAAGTGTTTTCCCCCTTTAATATATTTTCACAGCAGAGCAGCCCTGTACACTTCCCCCCTCTCCTCAAAAAATCCTGGCCACTGACATCACTGACTGGAGCCCTCTATCCCATTGCAGTCTCTGATAGGAGCTTCTTTATCTTCATCCACTTCCTAAGAAAGGAATTAGCCAAACAATTAGCAATTTAGATAGTAAGAGTTGGGGGTTATAGCCATAATGAAGTTCTGGGGCCTGAGAGAGCAGCTAGAGGAATAAATTCAGATTATTTGTACCTGGCAGAGCAGGCATACCTGGCAGCATGGCAGGGAAAAAAAAAAGTGTTTCTAACAGATCAGTTTAAATAATTCTGGGCAAGTTTTTCCACCTGCTTTTGTCTGGGTAACAAAGTGATTGTTTTAGAAAGAATTAATTACGAAAATAACAACTTCTGGGCCTGATAAACACTGCAAAAGGCAAATTAAAATTGTGCTTTTCATTTCTGGCTGATAAAGAAGTATTTCATTAGATTGGCAGTCAGTGCTCTTTCAATAGAAGGCGAATAAAATGCAAGCTTTGCATCTGTTGGGTTGGGTCTGCATTAACAAGATCAGCGGATACCTCCCTCCAATCATTTGGAATTTGCCCCGTATCCACACGCAGAAGTGTTCCATGTGGTTGGTAGAGAGGCCAGAACTGGCTCAGGTTATGCCCAGAACGGCCAGAGGTAAAGCCCTGAGTGTCTGGAGCTGGAAATCTATGCCTTAGGGGGTTTTAGGCACAAATGTGGTTTTCAAGTTCATTTTATTATGTGAACCCAGACTTCTCTGTTGGCTGTGGGCACCTTTCAGGACGGTCTCTGTGACAAACAACAGCAGCTGTAGAAGTCACTCTCTGTGCAGCCAAAGCAGAGGCATGTGACACCAGTGAATTGCTATTAGTCAGAATATAATTGCTATATTTGGGCTCAGCACAAACTAATAAGTGTAGTGACACCGTGTAAGCAGGGACTGCAAACAGGGTTGGCAAATCCAGACACACTTGGCACAGAAGAATGAGCAACTTGACCACCAAGACAGCAACAAAGAGGAGACAGGCAAGTGAGAAAAATTGCCAGGCTGAGGAAAAGATGAGCATAGAGGGCTGCAAAAGGGCAGAACTTCCTGCCCAGGAGACAACAAGGATGTCTGGTGAAGCCAGAAAACCAAATTAATGTGAGGAACAGCTGAGGTTCCACTTTGGGGGGTATAGGCAGAAACATAAAAATATCAAAAATGTAACAAAGTAAAAATACACTGAAGAAAATAAAAAGGTTCACGTTGGTTTCAACTTCTCTCCTCACAGACCTCTCAAGGCCTAAGTGACCAAGAACCTTGGAGGACTGTGTCCATCTCCACCATTTCCATGGCACCAGCTCCATGGCAGCCGTGCCTATAGATAATTTAAAAGCAATTTTTGAAGACCAGCAGCTCTGTATTTGTAGAGCTGACAGCAAACAATGTGTAAGAACAAACAACTGGTTAGGAAATTTATTGTCCATGAAGGAATTTTAAAAAGTTAAATTTTTTTTTTTTAATAAACTAGTTTGATTATCAGTTTTCTAAACATCTCCATCACGACTCTTTCAATTCTCTAATCAATAGGTAATGCATTCACACAAGCACATATAGATTGCTCTGCAACATTAACATGGATTTTGCTGTAGGTAAGGGCTTTGAGCTCTGACAGGGCCACTTTTTACAAAATATGTGGATTTCTCTTGGCCAAGATGGATTGCTGAGCTTTCTTGGGTAAAGACAGGAATAATTACTCTAAGCTGAATGGTGATGGAGCCTTACTGCAATAAATGCTGCTCTACAGAATAAATTGAAGAGTTTCACACCGAAGCTCCCTGACAAACACCAGGGTAGGTGCAGTGCAGCAGCTCAGTGCTCATTTAGGCAGAATCTGTTTTTTCAGCAGTGGGCAAAAACAGGTTCAGAGGAGAAAACACAAGAAAAAGGCAACGGTACACACTCCCCTGAATATATTTGTTGTCCCAGCCTCTGACCAAAGATGTTCAGGAGAGAAAAGATGCCATTAAACACCTCTCCTAACCCTCCAGTGCTTTGCTCTCCAATGCTCCTGCTGAGTTTTCCCTGACATTTCCACCCCACACAGTTCTGTGATAACAGGTCCCACAGCTCCCATAAATCCAGGGCCAAAGCTGGGGTTTGTTAGCCTTGAACTGCCTCTTTCACCATCCCCAGGGATCATCCTGAGAGAAACAGAGCGACTCCTTTCCCTCCTGTTGTGTCAGTGCACAGCTCACTCTCCTTTCTGCACTGCAGGACAGCCCTGGAGGCCATTCCCAACTCTGTCATCCCCCTGGTCTGTCACAGAAACATTCCAGGTCCTGTCTCCTCCTTTAGATAAGGTGGTTTTGTAGAATAGATCAATTAAGCAAACTGTCCAATGCTACAGATGGTCAAATAAAGTGATGGGTGTTGGCAGCCAGCAAATGTGGCGTGGTTTAGTGAGAATGGGGAATTTGGGCAAAGGTTGGACTTGCTGATCTTTTCTAACCCTAAGGATTCCTTGACTGTATGAATCTAAGGATGTTTTGCTATTTATTAATTTGGACTGAAGTCATTGAACTGCCCATGTAACTTCCCAGGAAGAAAAAAGTACCATGGTCCAGCAAGAAAATGCTGTGTATCATCAGACTGCTTTGTTTGGAAGATTACAGAAATAGTTTGAAATGGACTGAAATACAATTGGTTGCACACCATAATTTCTGTGGATTAATACTTATGCCAGTCTGATAGGATTTGCTCAGGTTGTATATGAATATTGCAAACTCTGGGAATTATCTGTAGAGAGTGAGCAGGAGCAAAATCCTCTTCAAAGTTCCTGACACCAATCCAATTAGTACAAAGTAACCTGCATTCATTTTTGTCCAAGCACAATACTTACTAGAAATGAGTGAGTTTGGGTTTGTTTCATGCATTTTCCATCTCTCTGAAAATAAATAATGCAGATTTGTCTGCAAACACTATTTAGAAATCAGTGCCAGAAATGCATTTCATAGAATGATGAAATCACGGAATATTCCCCAGCTGGAAGGGACCCACGAGGACCATGGAGCCGAACTCCTGGCTCTGCAAATGTTTGTTACCAGACTCCATGAAAAGCTACAGTCACAGCTCAGGACTTCAGAGAGAGATTTGGAGGTTTAGAGTTAAAAAAACTGGGCCTCTACTCAGAAAGCTGGGTGGGGTGGAGGGGCTGTGTAGTGTGTGAAGATCTCTGGAACTAAAGAAAGACTTGAAAATCAGAGAATCACAGAAGGGTTTGGGTTGGAAGGGAGTTTAGGATCATGCAGTCCCACCCCTGCCATGGGCAGGGACACCTTCCACCAGCCCAGGCTGCTCCAAGCCCTGTCTGACCTGGCCTTGGGCACTGCCAGGGATCCAGGGGCAGCCACAGCTTCTCTGGGCACCCTGTGCCAGGGCCTGCCCACCCTCCCAGGGAACAATTCCTTCCCAATATCCCACCTAACCCTGCCCTCCTTCAGCTTAAAGCCATTCCCTCTTGTCCTGGCACTCCAGGCCCTTGTCCAACCCCTCTCCATCCTTGGTGAGAGCAGATATTCACAGCTGAACTTTTCCCAGTGGCTGAACCAGTGAGAGGAGATGTGACAGCCCCACAAATATGGTCTCACAGCTGACGAGGGCGTGGTGTGGAAGTCTTCCAAATATGACCCAAAACTGAAGAGATCCTCACTGTGGAAAGGAGAGGAACAAAGAAACAGTTGTCAGTAAAATGGCAAGCCTGGCTCCACAAATCCAGCTGGTGGAAGGAATCAAGTCCTTTGGGATCCTTGCTGTTTGGGGCTGACTTATCAGTTTGATTAGCTCCGTAGGCCTGTGCCACTGGACTTTCATAACTGTACTTGGGCTGATTCTTTAATAACAAACAATAATAATAAACAATAATAAACAGATTCAGATCTCACTTTGTTCATAAATAACTTCTCCTCACCACCAAACAAAGAAATACATTGGATAAAAATGTTCAGTTGTCCATGTGGCTCCCACAAGTTAATTAATGAATAAATAGTTATCAGCCTCACACACTGCTCTATTGCAACTTTTAGAAGCAAGAAATAAATACACTCGCCTGTAGGTGGACTTGGTTCTGTGCTCAGAAACAGGCTAATTTTAGATTAATAATTTCTAGAGTGATTTGAATCTTGGAGAACAGAGCTGGTAGCAGAGTTGTATTTTTAGTGTAAAATTCAGAGGTAGTGAGTGACATAAAGCAACTCTAACTCCTATAACTCCCAGGGCTTGGCTCTGGAAGTTTGAGGACTGTTTGAACTTCATGCATTAGGCAAACACTTTAATTTTGAAGGGGACTATATATTGGGAATTACATCATTTAATCTGCCAGAAAGACTTCTCCTCGAAATTAACACAGCCAGATTGTTTCACCATATGTTTCTCCTAAATTTCCCCAAGTATTCCAGGAGTCAACCAAACTTCAGCATATTTTAGCTTGTTTATCTTTAGATGCAGAACTGATCTGGCTAGCAAGAGCTGTGCATTGTTTAATTACCCCAGCACTCGGCAGTTCTTGCACGAAAAGTGCAATATAGCAGCAGTGTGGTGCTTTCTAGGAGGACAGTGGGATGTCTCTTCCTCGGGAAGGCTTTTTTATGGGAATATATTGTTTACAGATGACTCTACAGAGCTTGTTGTTCCGACTGCTTCCCTTATAAACTCCTTGTCAGCCTGAGGTTTGTTGGGTTGTCCGTTTTCAATGGACACGGGCAATGGAAAAGCACTTAATGAGGTTAAATTCAGCACTGAGAGGGAAATCCATGAAGAGGAATTGGTGGAGGATTAATTTAACCAGCCCCTTAAACAACCACTCCTTCAAATCACTGAGCTGCAAGGTGCCAATACCAAGCTCACACAACGCTTTTAATTCAGCTGCATAGCAGCAATTATTCTCTTTTAGCTCCCAGGACCTGGGGAATGGAGAGGTGCAGTAATAATTCATGGCAGTTTCTTTTCCCTGATAAAGAGGCAGAATTTGTGTTACGGGGCCATACAGCAGGATTTTGCAGTTCAGGTGACTGAATATGGCTTTGCAGAACAGGGCTGCACTTCAGAAAATCAGATTGCAGTCAAACTTCATGAAAATGGGTAGAAAGAGATGTAGTGCATGAATACGCCTAATTTCAGTTATTTTAAGGTACAGCCAGGAGAGAGAAAAGGGGAAATGACCAATTTCTGGAGATTTAAAAGGTAGCTGACACTTGCAAAATCGTGCTCCATATTACCTCGCAATAATCATTAATTTGCCTCTAACTCCTCAATCAAAACAGTACCTCTAAATCATATCAGGCCTTGCAATTTCACCAGTATCCCTTGAAATAAATAAATAAAATGGAAAACAAGCACAATCTAACTTATTTGACAGCCTAGCTGACTACACTGAATAGCAAGATCATGCAAACTGCTGCTTCTTTGCTCCAATTAAAGTGATTGATAGAGATTGAACAACTGAAAATGCACAAGACCTGGCAAAATCTAATTAGCTAAAACCAGAAAAAGTATTACACTGTGAGCAGATCTGGGCAACTAATTGATTTAGAGGGAAAACTGTGTGTTGGGTGGAAGAATGAGGACAGGCTTTGATCAATCTCAGAAATTCTAAATCGTCTATTTTGATATCTCTGGTGAAAGAAAAGATAAGAAGCTGATTCCTAGAGAGCTGAAAACAATCTGATGTTCTTCAAGGTAATTTTTAAAAAATTAATTTACTGGCTTACATTGAAGTTAAAAGGTGGGATTATAAACATTTTGGGAGAGCCCTTACAGAGCAGTCCAGCCATACAAGATATACCCTTTATTTTAAAAGGCTGTTTTATTTTTTTACAAGAGAACTAAAACTGAAAACTTCCAAGGTTTTCAGGCTTCATCAATTAATTTTAGTAGTTGCATTCCTAATACCCCAAAGGGGGCTCCAGTCTGAGGATGCAGGGATGGGGTTAGAAAAGCTAAAGTTTACCTGGAGTTGGCTTTGGAAAGGGATGTGAAGGGCAACAAAAAGGGCTTCTGAAGGGATGTGAGCAGCAAAAAGAAGATTAGGAAAAAAGTGGGTGCACTGGTCAGTGCTGCAAGGAATCGTTCAGTGATTCTCAAGAAAAACCCCCCAAGACATAAAATCCAGATAATAACTGTATTAGGATCACTTCCTATTGTCTTCCAAACACTCAAGGGTTTTGTTTAAGCTGCTGGAAACTAAACAAGCATAAAATCTAACACTTTTTTTTTCTTTTGGTGGTGGTGGTTGTTTGTTTTTTTCTTTCCCAAGTGTCAGCAGTGAAAGGAGATGGATAGAGAAGCAAGTGCCACAGCTGAGAGGAATAACAAGGAATAACATCACTTCGGCTGTTGCAGTGTTTTTCTATCCTTTTTTTTTTTCCTTTATGTAGACTGGTATTTCAGAAGCCTTTAATAGGTTCAGAAATTAATCTGAAATAGCAAGCCATAAGTTCTAGTTTTAAGACTGCAGGCCCTTCCAGCCTGAGAAATTGAACTGGAAGTGTTGCAAGGATGGTGTCTCCCCTGGGATTCCCGCTAAGCAGCTCAGTCTCATCAGCTAGTGAGCAGAGGGAAACCCGTGTAGTGCTGTGATGTGTCTATTTCTGTCTGTCTTGATCAAACATACGGAAAAGTTTCTCACTGAAGTCATTTAAGGTTTAATAAATTATTAGAAAGTTGTTTTGTATCCCCCAGTGCTTGCTGGTGAGAGCACTGTGTGTGTTTATTGCTCCCCCGGTGGGAAGGACACGAGTCCTGGTTTGTGAACACAGGGATGAGCTGCAGCTCTCCAGGCTCCACGTGTGTGGAAGTGCCACTCACCTGGACATGGGCAGTCCCAGTGGCCTGAGCCTGGCCTTACTGGTCAGCTGATCAGGCCTAAAGCACCCCAGCAGGTCCCACACAGAGCCCCTGAGCTGGGGCTCAGGTAACTGGTGTGCACCCATGATCTCCCCAGATGTGTGTTCCCTGTTCCCAGCAGGATCCCACCCCTGGACCGCACGTGGCCAAACAGGAACCCGGTGTTTCTCGCACAAGTTTGGCCATTTTTACATGCACAAGTTGTTTACTTGCAAGAGAAAACCTTCACTACCCCTCCTCTCATTTCTTCTAAGTTCTTTACACCCCAGTGACTCCTTCCCGCTACGTTTGGCCCTTTCCCATAAGGAGTTTTACCAATTCCCACAATTCCCTTGACACATCCTTCAAGTTTGCTTTTTTCTATGGAACTTATGATGATCCCGTTTCCTTTCTTTCAGACAAAGAGCAAATTCTGAGTGAAGCCCTCCAAGATTCTGCATGAGCAGCTCTTTCCCTGGCCCATCCACCAGTGTCCTGTCTGGAGTCATCATTGTCATAGGATCACAGAATCCCAGACTGGTTTGGGTTGGAAGGGATTTTAAGATCATCCAGTTCCACCAGGGACACCTTCCAAGCCCCAGTGTCCAACCTGGCCTTGGACACTCCCAGGGATCCAGGGGCAGCCACAGCTTCTCTGGGCACCCTGTGCCAGAGCCTCCCCACCCTCCCAGGGAACAATTCCTTCCCAATATCCCATCCATCCCTGCCCTCTGGCAGTGGGAAGCCATTCCCTGTGTCCTGTCATTCCATCCCTTCTAGGAAGTCTCTCTCCATGTTTCCTGTCAGCTCCCTCAGGCGCTGCAAGGAGTCTCCCTGAAGTGCTCCTTGTCAGGGTTCACGCATCTCTGTGTTTCATTTTCTGCTTTCCCAACCCTTTTGCTTTTGCCTTTCATGCCGAAAGCCATTAAGGAGACATCCCTGAAACCCACAGCAGTTCCTGCCACACTCAGTGCCTGAACCTCCCACGTGGACAGGTAACCACAGGTGTGACAGCCTGGGCAGGACTCAGAGAGCAGGAGGAGGCTGCTAAACGCGGTGTGGGTGAGATGTTCTGGCGCATTGAGTGAGGAGAAATTTCCCCAAATCTCCCTAAATATCTGGGACGACACAGGAACCCCGTAGCAATCAATGGCAATACAACTCCCCTGTTTTGGTTTTTTTTTCCCCTGAGTCAAGAAATCTCTCACGTGTGAATTTTTAGATGGGTCTATTTGGATCTAATACAGATTTCCAGTTCTTTCCACTCTGTTGCTCTCTCTGAATATCTAATGAATAATGCAACGTAAATTAAATTGATGACTGGATGTTGCAGTGGGGCTTGACAAGTGTTGCTTGAAGTTTACAGACATCCACATATCTTGACTCCTCAGCTGCAGCAGCTCTGAGTGGTGTTACAGGAAGACGAGGAGAAAAATTAGCTGTATCAAAAAAAAATGAAGCAAACTTTTCAAGCACAGTTTAAAAAGTAATTTTGACACCGTCTCAGCTCAATAATAATTTCTCACCTTCTCTTTCCATCATATGCAGTTTGCTCTACTCCCTTCTGCACAAGGGAATCTGGGCTTTCTTTAAACTGGTGCTGATTTATGTTAGAAATATTTTATTAATTTGGTAATCTTTATGCCAGCCTTTCAAAATGCAAACACAGCTGTCCTCTGGGAAATCCGCTCAGCTGCCTTGGGGCTGAAATGCACTGCTTTATAATGTCAAACGGTGGCACGAGGGTGAATTTCTTCCTGAGCTGAGATGCACTGCTTGAGAATATCAGACCTACAGCCATAATTTTAATGATAATTTATTGTTCCTGAGAAGGGGAAAAGGAGGTCAGATGTGTATATTGGTTCAGCAAGCACGTGCTGTTACTCATTCCCTTGCTCAGCCTCTGCAGAGATGATGGAGAGGAAAAATGAAGCATAATGCATTCTCAAGGTTGCCAGGAGCAACTAATGCCTCCAAATTGGTATTCATGTTTTATTACATCTTAAATTTCAGCACCTTAAAAACAATAAAGGAAATTGCATTTTCACAAAGAGTCTTCCTTCAGGGAATGTACTTCAAGTTTACTGTCTTTTTTTCTGATGTCTTATGAACTTCTTGTTTCAGAGACAATATATATCTATATATCTGTATCTATCTCCAACCTGCCCTTGGACACTTCCAGGGATGGGGCAGCCCCACTGAATTCACCTGGAATCTGCCTCTTTTTGGAGACATAACCAAGAACTTTTCCCAGAGCCAGAGGGAAGGAAGAAAAAAGCGTTTGGCCACCATTGTTATTATACAACTACAGAAGTGTTTTTAATGAAAAAATGTCAGTAGCAATGAATGGATCCCATACAGATCATCTCAAATGAAAATATTACAGGGCAAACTCTTAAAGTCTAATTTGTTCCTGCTGAACATGGAACTGTCACACTGGCATGAAGAATATTAGACCGAGTACAAAAGAAATGGAAATGAATGGCAGGAGAAAAAAGGAGTAATATCTTTGAAGTTCAGAATTTCTTATCGTTCCAGGGAGTTAATACAATTTACATTGACTGTGGTAGGTTATTAATAAAAAATACATTGATCAGAAAACTTTTGTGTATTATGAACATTCGAATAATTTTGCTTCGCAGAGGTAACAACTTATTCAAAGGAAAGAGGTGGTCAGATGAAGCCGAAATAAACCATCCCTGTTCTCTTGCCACGTGTTCTTACAGCTTTCTGTGTAAAAAAGAAACTATAATCGTGAAGGATTGCTGAGCAGGGGTTTGACTGTGGCAGGAAAACAAGAGTTCTGGCATCCACCTGCACCACATTGCTCTGCACAGAGAGATTTTCACGGCACCACCACAGAAGTGAAGTGAGAAGAACCCAAACTTAAGCCCGAAAAGCTGATGGATTATTTCTGCCCATTTCATGCCCATAAATCCAAACTAAATCCATGAGCTCCCTTCACACCACCACTCCCTGCTCTCCTTCTAATAAAATTTGGCAGGAGAGCTGAGTACCTTCTTGATGAATGCCAGTAATTATTTCAATTACATTGATACTTCCATTTGTGACACTGGAAATGTGGTGTTTGATTTGGTGATTTACAACAAATAATCCCTTTTCTCTACCTGAAGATCACTTCATGCTTTGTTTGCATCCACTAGGTAATGGAATTTTCTAGGATTATTACAAATTTAATTGTATGTTAACTCGGTATGTTATAAAAAATTATTCTTAAAATTGGTAAAAAATCAAGAAAAAGACAAAAATGTCTTAAAATATAGAGAGTTATATAAGGAAAGAATAAAATATTATTGTTCTGTTATCCATAAAACATTATTTGAGAACACTGAGATGCCATTAATCGTCTTTCAGAAGGTTAAAAATGCATAAAACCCTACAGAAAAGTGGCTTTAAAAGAAACCCTATCTAGTTTTTGTCGTCTGTGCAGATTTTTGTATTACTTGCTGCAAGGTCTATAAGGCAAAAACCAAAGGGTGAGGACTGTAAATGTTGTATTAGGAAATGATTTAAAGTGATGCTTGTGAATTCACAACCTCTGCTCCAGAAAAATTTAGTTTCAGAATTTTTTGATGGAACTTTTGCTGTCAGTACCTCTCAATTTACCTTAAAAACTTGCAAGCAGTAATCTCCTTTTCCTGTTGTTTCTCACCATGTTCCCAGTGCGCATTTCCTCTGTGTTCTAAGCTATAATCTGCTTTTCATCTCCCAAACACCACTTACATTTCAGGTAGCTTCTACACAAAGGTACAAATACCCCAAATTCGGCAACTCTCCCAAGCTGCAGATCTTTCACTGTTCGTCATTTTTATGTATTCGTCGTCGATAACATTTTTATTATTACCTTCAAAAGAAGCATTTCAGTGCTAACCTTCACATGCTGCTTTGGTGAGCCTCAGGTTCTGCTCAGTGGAATTACTTCCTTAGGTATTTTCCCTCCTGATACTTCTGCTGCATCACTTTTCCATGGGCTCCCATTTCTTCTGGTCTCCCGTTTCTCCTCTCGCTTTGCACCTGAGCGTCTTTTCCCTGCCCCGTTTTCCCTCTCTGCCCTTCCCTTCCTGTTTGGAGATTCCCAGCACCCCTTCCCGCTGCCAGTCAGGTGGCAGTGATGCTTGGATGCACAGAGGGCACACCTGAGAGCTGATGGGTGCACACCTGAGGGCTGAGGGGGGCACACCTGAGGGCTGATGGATGCACACCTGAGGGCTGATGGGGGCACACCTGAGAGCTGATGGGTGCACACCTGAGAGCTGATGGATGCACACCTGAGAGCTGATGGGGGCACACCTGAGAGCTGATGGGGGCACACCTGAGGGCTGATGGGGGCACACCTGAGAGCTGATGGGTGCACACCAAGGCGCTGGGTGGGGCTGGGTCACGGCATCTGCCCAAGCGGGAATGAGCGGCTGGCACTTCCAACAGAAGGAGTGGCCACAGAATAAAAGAGCCTTTAAAAGACAGGTTCGGTAACTGAAGGTATTTCCATGCCTTCCCTCCTGGCCTTTTCCTAATAGCAGGTTTTATATCCTGTTGCTTACATCCCAGATGTCTTGAGATCAGGAAGTCTCTGCATAACCGTGAACTTTCTCTGTGAAATAGCTTTTGGTTCATTTCTTCTTCATTTTCTGAGAAGCTGAGATCATTTCACATTTCTCTCTTCCATTCTGTCAGCTGTTTGCACTGACAGCTCTTCAAGACAGATATTATCCCTCTTTATTATTATATTTAAAAAAAAAAAAAGGTAATGAAAACAGGCTGCTGGTATCAGTTGTGATCAAAAATGGTATAACAATCCATAAAAACTACATTTTTCACTAAAGTCCTCTGTCTGAATTGTGAAAGTGGATATTTATGATCTCAAAATTTAAGCAAACCATAAAAAAATAAAAAAAACCCCAAAACTTTACCAGGTTACTAAACTCAGGTAACTCAAAATCCGACCCACTTTTCTTTCTCCATAAGTTTCACATGGATGTGGACAAATGCTTCATTTCATTCCAGGTGTTGTTATCAACCCCGTGGGAAACCCTTCTCACTCCCAAGGACTGGCAGTGTTTTGTCATCCAAAACCAGGAGGAAAAAGTAATAACAGAGGTTGCCTGAAGTGGTTTTTGTTTTCCAGAAATCTATATCCTTCCCCAGTGAGGTTCAACCTGGGGTGTTCTTTTCCTCAGGTGGTCTATTTCCAAAACTCTTCTGCACAAAGCAACAGTCTCTGCAGAAGACTAGAAAAGAAACACCAAAGAATTTTAAAATCTGACCAGATTACCTTCATTTTGTACTTGTTGCAGCTTCACTGATGAAATTGGAAACAAAAATATAAGTGAGGCACAGGAAGTAAATTTGCACGGGAAATTATTTAATTGATAGGTGCCATGTCCCAGTTCTGATGCTGCTTAAAAACCAGGTAAGCCCCTGAGCCAATAGAAGATGTGATATTAATGATGCTGAAAGATTTGTTGGTGGACTTCTTTTCATCTTATCCCTGTTTTTATTGTCTTCTTACAGAAGTCAGAGGAAACTCTGTGCAGGAAACTTGGGTGAGAATAAATCAAACCTCCTTTAATCAGGAAGCATCCAACTGACTTCAATGTGATTAGGACTAGGTCTTGGAATCTCTTAATTTTAGCCTTATAAATTCCCTGTAGCAAATTAGAAAAAGAATTATTAGTTACTATTCAAAATTCAACTGAGTTTATTAAAAACTCAGCTGGGTGTCACCCTGAGGAACCTGATCTAGTGTTGGAGCTGGTCTGGTTTGGAGCAGGTGGATTGAACAGATGATTATCAAAGGTCTTTCTTAAAAAAAATATCAAGAAAACCCCTCAGCTCTCCAGAAAAAAACCCTCAACTACTGCAACTAATTCTTATAACTCAAACATTTTCCACATTCTCGTAGGAAGAAAGAGATTTGGTCTCCTAGGAATAGCAGTTTCTATCTTAAATTATGACACTTTTCTCTTATTTTTGGAGTTTCTCCATCTGATCCCTAATTCAGGTTTCATGCTCATGCAAATCAAAGCAGCAGGATACAGCAGCTCTTGTCCTCATTATTTTCAGCTTCATTTCCTCTCAGAGGTGCTGCACTCATGAAAGTTTCACTCTGCCTGTTGGCACGTTGCAAGACATTAAAAGTGACACAAACAGATTGACATTAATTATGGGCAGAGACAAAGAATTCACCTCGGGGTGACTCGGCCAAGGCAGATGTTGGTGGCTTATAGCAACCAGAGAAGGAAACAAATGGTGAAAACACCGTTTCTTGTAGGGAACATGGGCCCACTGGACTTCTACACCCTGCAGGAGCCCAAGGCTGTGCTCGGAGCTCTGTGTGCAGAGGCCAGGACAGAGCAAGGGCTGCAGGCACTGAGTAAGTCTGGCTGTAATTACTGCCAGTGCTCCCACCTGCTCCTCAGTGCACAGAATACTGAATTAATTCCTTTGTCTCACTTTTTTCTGATTACTGTAATCCACCAGAGAGCAGAAATGGCGATACAGAACCTTCAGGTTTGTGTAAACGTTGAAGGCGCAGATACACAGAAAACTGCAAAATTTTGTGTGGCCTCCAGCCAAAAAAGCCATAATCTCTGATCTTCTAAATCCATGGGTCCCAAAGGAATATGGGTATCTAGAAGGGAAAAACAACAGGGACTACCCCTGAAATTCTGTGTGGCCTCCAGCCAAAAACACCATAATCTCTGATCTTCTAAATCCATGGGTCCCAAAGGAATATGGGTATCTAGAAGGGAAAAACAACAGGGACTACCCCTGAAATTCTGTGTGGCCTCCAGCCAAAAACACCATAATCTCTGATCTTCTAAATCCATGGGTCCCAAAGGAATATGGGTATCTAGAAGGGAAAAAGCAACAGGGACTACCCCTGAAGCAAGAGGACAGTCCTGCAACTTGTTTTTATTGAGGCACACAGCTACGTGACTTAACGAATCGTAATTAGGTTTTACCATCAGCTTTACACTAATGAACGTGGCACGCAGGAAATTCCTCATCCTGTCAGAGCTGACAAATGGTAGTCAGATCGTTATGTGAATGAGGTGTTGGTAGCTGCTGCCAGCCAGTTTTCTATGCTAGCAGTGGTTATTGGGAACTATATTGAATTATTTCACTGTCCCTTAACGATTTTATCTCTACAGGAAGCCTTTAGCATGGACTTCCCACAGCACACGTGAGTCTCACACAGATGGAAGGGGAGGGAGACACTTCAGTGCTGTTTTTTGAGGCCCAGCCTTCAGACCACAGATTTCCAGAGGGGTTTATGTTGGGAGGGACCTCAAAGCCCACCCAGTGCCACCCCTGCCATGGGCAGGGACACCTTCCACTGTCCCAGGCTGCTCCAAGCCCCGTCCAACCTGGCCTTGGACACTTCCAGGGATCCAGGGGCAGCCCCAGCTTCTCTGGGCACCCGGTGCCAGGGTCTGCCCACCCTCCCAGGGAACAATTCCTTCCCAATATCCCACCTAAATCTATTCTCTCTCGGTTTGAATGTTGGGGCTTTTTAATCTGAGGGAAAACAGGTTAAAGTGTCACATGAAAGAGAGTTGGAAGAATTTGTTTCTTTGTTCTTGTACCTTGGATTATACTTGTGCTTTTACTATTTCTCACTATAAATAGGATCCCCCTCTATCCAGAAAGACGGGGGTACATTTAAATTTTGACTGCTAAAGAGAAGATGTTCAGAATGTGTTTAATGTGTTTTCATATTTCAGGATTTTTAGAGAAACTCCTAACACTGTAATGAAAAATACTTGTAAACACACATCTAGGAAGAATTTCTTTTTACTACTATTAACTGAAACAAAATTAATAAATATTCTTTCCATCACTGTTTAACATCTTGTCTACATGTATTTTTTATCAAGACCCATATTTCATTTCACAGTTTTCTATGTTTTCCAGTAGTCATTGACAAACTTGGAGAAGAAATGCAAAAACAGGATTCTGGAAAATCTGCATAATTTTACTTGCCCCAGTAGAGAAAGAAAGAACCAAGTAATTATGATCTAGGTGGACATAAATCGTTGACTTAAAAAAAAAAATATTCTATGACTGTGCTCAATTCCTTCAGTTAATCCACTCTCCAGATGTCTCCATAGCCTGAACTTGGAATAAAAGTAACATAAACTTCTTAATTACCTTTTCCTAATGATAACATTTGTCCTCACAGCTTGTGCTAGATTAGTTCCCGAACCAGAGCTTAAACTTTTCTAACTGCTAGGGCAGAAAATTGGAGGAAAGAAGGTACTTTAGCTGGGTTGGCCCTCCACAAGCAGGTTGGAATGGTGTTTGTGGTCAGACTCCCCAGCACAGGATATCCAGGACCTTTTGGGCAGCAGGTGGAACACAATCCAATGAAGGAGATGAGGAGGAAGGAAGATTTTTCTCTGCCATTCCTACTGGCAGAATTGGGTATTCCGAGGAAGTAAAGCAGTTACTGAATTGTTAATATCCTTCTCAAATCACCCACCCAAAGTCAAAGGAGCAGCTCAGTGATCACCTCCCGGTTTTCCATGAGGATGGGAGCTGCTTCCTCACTTCAGTCAGCTTTACCCCTGAATCGATGATTTGCATTTGTACATAAATCTCAGAAAGGAAGCACTGCATCATTTTACGTGCTGGAATTACACCCAGCTTTGGGTAAACCTGTTTACACTGCTGAAATATCCAGCACAGATGGATCCATGACTTTGTCCTGCACTGATTTCCTTGAGGAAGCAGAGGAGCTCAGGTAGCAGATCTGCAGTCTGCAGCCTTGCCTTCAATGATTGAGCTTCCACGAGAGATTCTCTCAGCTTTTTACAGCTCAGGCTCTGCCCCACAAAGCCTGGCTCACTTTCCCCAGCAGGATGGGGAGAATCTCCTGCGTTGAGATAAAGAAAGTTTCCTGGATGAATCAAAAACTGCACATGCAAGCCAAGCAAAATAAGGAATTCATTCCCTGCTTGCCATCAGCAGATGTACAGAGCAGTAACCTGTGAACATCCAGGTGTTTTTGGAATGCTTCCAGGGATGGTGACTCCACCACCACCCTGGGGAAAGGGAAATGGTGGAGTCTCTCTCTGTCATTCTGCCTTACTGCTTTGCAGCAAGATTTAATTCTCAGCCTACCTGCATATGGTGTGCCGTGAAATTAGTAAAACAATGAAATGAAAGTGGTGAAAGAAATGGTTTAAGAAGTAGAAATCTGGAGAGAGTTTTAAGAAAACTCTGTTATCATTATATAGAATTTTCTGCTGCAGAAGATCATCAGAAGTAAAAGGGAAGGAGCAAAACATCCCCAGTGGTGATTGCTGCAGCTTGACTGGAAGAACAAATGTGCAGTATCAGTGGAACAAAGAGAGCAGGTTGCAAAGACTTGCCCTCTTATCTGAAATGTTATTTCAAGAAATGAGCATTTTCCTGATGAGCACTGATGGGTGAGAGTGGTGTGTGCAGGGCAACCCCAGAGCACATCTCAGCAGCTGAGCAAGGTCACCGTGCTGGCTACAGGAACAATGCCCTCTGTCAGTGCCACTGAGGAGCCCTCCTGCAGCTCGGCTCTGAAGGAGGTGTCAGGCAGCACTCAGGAATTTCTGTTGTTTCTGGGGGTCATCTTTCAGATGGAATGCAAAGCCCAAGTATTGATGGGGCCCAGTAGTTAAATACCCCTTGGAGGAATTCGCTTATTAACCTTGTGTCCTGGCTACATCCCAATTCCAGCAATTAAAAATTTGCTCTCTGGAGCCCTCTCTGCAGATTTGATGCAGCACATGATTAATAAGTTCCTGCCATAAACTCTGTTCCTGGTTTAACTGAGAAAAGTTTAAGGGCAGTTGTGTTCCTCTCCAGGGGATGAAGAAATGGATTCAGACTTTTTTTAGGAGGCGCAGCATCTGCTGTTTAAATAGAGAACACTAACATGAACATCACCTTCATTCACAGGAAAATCAGAGAGGCTGGAAAGTTTTTAAAAACACTCTTAGCATATGAACTTAAAGGAACAACAAGAGAGGCAATTTAGAAGCAAATGTTTAATTAAAAGTACTGGAGTTTAAACTACGAAAATCATTTGCATTTCTAAAATCATCTCTTTTTTAAACCTCAGAACCACAAAACTCAGCAGAATCAAAAGAGTAGCTTGGGAATAAGTAATCAGATTCACAGAATCATGGAACATCCTGAGCTGGATGGGAACCACAGGGATCTTCCAGTCCAACCCCTGGCCCTGCCCAGGACACCCCAACAATCCCACCCTGTGCTGAGTTGGTCCTTCACATAAAAGCATCACTCTGATTACGTTTTCTTTCTTTACATCTACTGCTTCATTTTAACATAATTAAAGGCAAAGAGAGACAGGAGACCAGAGCAGCTATGTCCCAGGCTGATCATTATGAAGCTATTTGAAAATCATATTGGAACATTCTTATTTATGAAATTTCTATTTATATACCAGTTTTACTGCAGGAAAGGGTTTCAGGTTATGTGAATGTCATATTTTATTAAGTACTGCACTCTGAGTTTATTTCTAATTCCTCTCCCCATTAAATTAAACAGGGCACATGGTTACAACTTTAATTTCTTAATTTTATGAGAATTACCCAAGCAACACCTGGTCTCTGGAACAATTTAGTAATTCAGTGTTTTATTACAGAATAATAACAGATTCCTCAAATTTGGGGCAATTTTTATTGAAATTTGGTCCATCCTCATCTAGAATGCTTGTTACAAAAAATAGGAATTTCAACTTTATTCTTTCAAACTTCCTGAGTATACATGGCTACTTGTCATTAAACACCCTCAGAATGCTTAAAAACCTTAGGAGAAAAAACCCATAAATCTGTATTCTGGGTTACAGAAACTGTGGTGGATCGGCTGATCTTTCAAACAGAGCATGAAGTGACTGCTAATCAAATGTGCCTCAAGGCAGGAAACTCTAAAATATTAAAGCTGGTTTATTCAGGGTGTCTCAGCTCTTTAATTTGACTTTGGCTGGTGCTATCTTTAAAAGTTTCATTTAAGCTATCCAAAGCATTAACAAAAAGTCCATTATGATCTGGTTCTGTAGAATTAAAATATATTTTCAAAATTAGGGAAAAAAAATGGAGCAATTTATTGAATCTAATCTGCACAGTGATGGAATAAAGATGTGAATGTTCTCTGTTGTGTGCTGCTGGTGGCTTTGCAGGGCTGTCTAGAAGCTGGGAAGGTCATCAATATTAAACCAGGAAACACAACGAGTGGTTTAACTCCTCTTTATTTTCAAAATATCAAGTGGGGTTTTGGCTGAATAGGTTCACATCAATAAATGCCATCTCCAGGCACCAAACCAACCTTGGAATTTGATTCTTGAATCATTGCACACCCTGAGATTCTGCCGTGTGACGTCTCCTTAGAGGTGCAGACTCTTTCCAAAACACATTTTCATTTCTCTGCTCCTTCCTACCCAATCCTCACTGCTAAGGCAGGAATCACTGGGAGACCCCACAGCTCTGCCTGGTTCATTTTCCCTGTCTGCACCCCCTGGACTTCGCTCACCGTTGTGCTGCCAAGAGATTTTTCTCCCTCTCCTCATTTTGTATTGGAGGGATCTGTGCACGAAAGCTCTTTGTTTTCTCTTGGATTAGTCAGTCCTTCCCAGGTGTTTTTACCCTGGCACATTTTCCAGAAATGCTATTTTCGGGTGATTTTTCCACTCTGTTCCTGAACTGTAAAGAGCAGAGCTAAGGACACGGTTTGTGCACCCAAAACTATCATCTCAGTCCTGCTCTTCCCATTACCCTTTGCGGGCTCCCAGGGCCAAACTGAATCCTTGTGCTGGAAACTCGTGCTTGGCCGGTTATCCATCACATTTTACATTTCCACATCGTTGCCTCTGCATCACAAGGCAGTCTCCCTTTCTCCCTGTGCTCCATTCCCGCGCTTTCCCCTCTCAGATGTGCAATATTCTGCTACATCTGGCAGCCAAGAAGGTCCCTGGAGCCCCTGCTTGACAGAGAGATCCCCATCCCCATTCTCCTGAACACCAATAATTGGGCATTTTGCACACACTGCTGCCATCAGATGTTTGAATTATCCTGTTTGGAGCAGCCTGGTCCTTTAACAGCCTGTAATGTAAAGATATAATGGAGGTGGCTGTGCTAAAAAGCATCTGAGAACTCCTCCTGTGATTGCCAATTCCAAACCCTCTAAGCACTCATGAGCATAATATTATCTCCTCATCTCAGTCAATTTTCTCCCTGAATATTTACTGAATACTAAATTCATACTCAAGTCCGTGATTGAGAAAGTAAAGGAAGAAGCAGGACATAATCCATGTTTTCTTCCTCCTTGTCATGGGATTGCTGTGTTACAGAGACAGCTGTAAACCTCACCTAAGGATTGGGTTGATATAAATTGAATGTCTTCTTCTAAGTGATATCCTCAGAGCAAAATTTGCCATTGATTTTGGGGCACTTTGCACTAGAAACACACAGATACTAGATATTTGAAACTCCCCATCTATTTCTTGGCATTTTGGATCACCAGTGAGCCAAATTTACAATAAAGGTGGGCTTTTTGTTACAAAAAGATCATTTTTCCTTGGTTTCATAAAACAAGCTGTGATGACCCACCTGTCAATTGTCCCAGGCTTTCCTTGGCAAAATATGTAGCTTGAATGAACCATAATTAATAAAAATAATACTTGATTGTTGCAGGTGAAGAAGGCAGATTTTCTGTTTCCATAATTACAGTGCTGGTGATTGCTTAGCATTAATGGAGTTTAGGTAAAATGTTCTAAATTTTCCTAGTAAAGCAACCTAACCTAAAACATTTGTAGTCCTAGGGGTCATAAATATTGCTGCTGCCACATCTCCTAAATATCTGTCCCTGCTTATGGCAGGGGATTGGAACTAGATGACCTAAAGGTCCCTTCCAACCCAAACCACTCTGATTCTACGAAATAAATTATCCTCTGCTGTTATTTTTGAGCTTGAATTGCGTCTGAGATGAGGAAACACCTCTCAACCCAAAGAACCAGCATGAAAAAGAAGGCAGAAGCTGAAAAGATGGAGAAAGATAGATAGATAGATAGATAGATAGATAGATAGATAAATCCTTCAACCTATAAACTGAATATCAAATAATTTTGCCCAAAAGTATCAGCAAAATAGCTTGAGGGACATATGAGGTGTTGCTTCAGCTCTTTACCCCCAAATTTAGTTTATCTTCTGCAGTATCCAGCTCATCTCATTTCAATATTCTTTGCAGCGTGTTTAAAACTTCTTTGATTCCTCCCATCACCAAATGGATGAGGAATATTCCCCAGGACTTTTAACAGAGTAGCTCACGGAGTGGAGGCTGTGGAATAAAAATAGGGGTGATATAATTAGCCATGCTATTTTAATGGAAAGCCTGTCAAAGCTGTAATGGGTAACTCTCATTTAGCAAAGCCGTCCTTAAATTGTTTCCTTTCTCAGTGATTTTCCTGATTCCAGTCCCCCTCTCCTGACTGAAGGAAGTTTCTGGCTCTGAGAGTTTTGTTGTGGTCCCTGAGTCTTGATGTCAGTGGCACCTCTCACTGATTTCTGACTGCCATCACTGTTTGCTGCTGGCTAATCAGGCAACCCTTCAGTTTAATAGCTTCTAAACGTTTTTTTTTAAATTTTTTTGTCACAATTATTTGACATTCTTCAATGTACCTTGAATATACAGGAAAATGCACCTTCCTTTTAGTCTACATCTGCATACAAAAACACATATTGCACAATACCTGAGCAGGTTTGTTTGTTTCTAAGTGTTCTCTGAAACCAAGCAGGGTTAATTAAACATCCTGGGATGCCAGCTGGCTGAGACTGAGCGATTCTCATAATTTTCTTCTGTAATATTAATTCATGCATCTAAATTATTCATTTATTTATAGAAATATGTTTATATATATATAAATTTGCACTTCTATATGCACGTTGTGTATATTCATAGCCACAGTTGAATAGGAATGTTTTATGCATAACTGTATTTCCCTCTGAATTGCATATTAACAACTTTTCTCAGCTCTCCCCTCTCTCATTCCACCCTCACCAGTGTCATTTAATCTATAGGGTGTCTGGAACATGGAAATTGTCTTCATTATACACCTGTGGAAAGAACACTTCAGTTGTGTTAGCAACAAATGCTGAAAATTTCAGTACTTGCAGCACAAACTACTCCTTCACTGCTTCATTTTCTCTTTATACAAATTCTAAGTTGAGGAGTAAGACTGAGTTGCTGGGAAAGAATATTAAAAAGTCTCTGAAATGTAATAAAGACTATATAACTCTATATCATAAAGACAGTACAGCCGAGCTAAGGAGGCATCTGCCTCTCTGGTACTGCTTGCTGTAGCTTTCTCACAATACTCAAAAAGTAGAAGTCCTGCAATTTCTTTAAATTTTTTTTTTTTTTAAATTTAAAATCTTTGTTATCATCAGAAATCAAATAAACCTCCTACAGGTCAGGAATTTATTATTGGTGTGCCTGAAACCTTGTCAGGAATTTGTATTGAGGGAGGGAAGGTAGGAAGGTAGGAAGGTAGGGAGGTAGGGAGGTAGGGAGGAAGGGAGGAAGGAAGGAAGGAAGGAAGGAAGGAAGGAAGGAAGGAAGGAAGGAAGGAAGGAAGGGAGGGAGAGAGGGAGGAAGGAAGGAAGGAAGGAATGGATTTATATTCAAGGTACATTGAAGTGAGAAGTGATTAGTCTATGTTGAACAGAATATTTCTGACTAACGATGCTGTAGGGCAAGAAACATAAACAGGGGGGGAAAAAAAGGAATTCCTAGGAAGCAATTTCAGCTGTAAAATCATTGTTTGCCCTTCTTTTGCATGGCTGTGTCCTGCCTGCCTTCCTACACTCTCTCCTGCACTGCACCTCTGGCTCCCAGGGTGGTGACTTCACACCGGAGAAGGACAAGTGTTGGAAGTTGTCAGCACCCCCAGGTCCTTCACGAGGAGCAATACGATGTTCTTCCTCACTCTAAGCACCTTCAGGTGTCTTTTTTAAGCTAAAAATGTCCAATTCCCTGACCTTTCTTCATTCACGTGCAATGCTGCGTTACAGCTGAATTTGGGATGTGCAGAGTGCCCTCAGCATGCTGAGTACGGGATCTTTGCCTACTTTTTAACCTCCAAAACTGTTTTTGCTCAGCTCCTGGGTCAGCATTTCTTTTTCTGACCTTTTGTAGACCTGAGGTATCCAGAGGCAATCTGAGCACCCCATCCCTGTGCTCTGCTCCGCACCATTCTGTGCTCCCACTTCCAACCTCCTTCAATCCCCCTGCAATTATATTCCTTACCCTACAGCATTCTCTTAGCCATAAATACTCTGTTCAACTAATTGCTAATTGCTTTTCACTTCTATGTCAATTGGAAATTGTGGTTTAGCCAAAGAAACACAAGCAATGAAAGGTAGAGCTCCAGAGTCTTTAAAAATTTACTGCCAATGCCAGTACAAATGACTTTTCTGCAGGGTACAAATATGGAAACAAGCAGGGGTGAGGGAGTTACTGAGACATAATCCTTGCACAAGTGGGAATACACCAAATGTAGGAGCAGATGCAGAAAGGGTTGATGTCACAGGTCCTCAATGGGAATGGCAGATCCCTTTGGGTGATTACACAGTAAAACCTACAGGAAAAGGGCAGTTCCAGGCAACAGATATTAAAAAAAAAAAAAAAAGGGATTAAAAAAAGTAAGTGAATGCATGTATGTGATATATACTTTTTTACTATTTTCAGGTTTCTACTTAGCTGGAAGGTATTTCTCCCTTTTAATACAAACTTTTCTTATTAGTGCTGCAAGAATGAGCCGATATTTGCAACACCTCTGGTTTCATGGGTGTAATGACCTCTTTTTAGAGGGTTGGATGATCACACTGTTAAGCATTTAGGTCTCCATTCATTTCCAGTATAAAAAGAACACTTTTTTTTCACAGTCTAACTAAGGAATATAGGTTGATCTGCACTTGATAACAGATGACAGCTTACTAATTAGAATTGCTCCCCAAAAAATTCCATTCCACTGCACAGGTGACCTGTGCTTATTAAACATTTCTCTGTTGATTTGAAAAATAACCACGATCATTTAAGCATGATTGTACAGAGCTATTTCCAACACTTTATTTTCCACAACTGATGCTTGTAAGTGCTAAGAAAAATTAGGAAAGACCATTAGCAAGACGAGCTGGACAGACTGAGCAAAGAGCTCTGGACACCAACGAGCTGAAATACTTTTGACTGAGTAATTCACAGCATGTTTGCCATAATGCTTGGGGGTGGGGGGAGGAATTGATTTTTGAGGAAGGATGTTTAAGACATCACACACATCCCCGTGCATTTTGAACACTCAGGAGGCAGCTACTACATGTCAGCAAAAGAAATTCCAATATCAGAGGAGAAACCTTAAAATATCAAAGTGTTCCTTTATTATTTATGATACTGGTTTTATCATTTATTTATTTATTAATCAGCAAGTCCAGTATTTTATTCTTATGCTTGTATATTGTTATATTAGAATTTCATTATACATTATTATATTAGAATTTCATTATACATTATTATATTATTGTAAATTATTATATAATATACATTATTATATAATGATACATTATTATGTTATTATATATGTATATTTCATATGCTATTATACTTGTCTGCTTTTACAAGTATGCAGGAAGGCAACTTTTTAAAACAAATACAATGTGAGAAGTCTCAGAGTCCACTTGCAAATCATGTGTAGAAAAATTTACTGTTCAGCTTTGGGGAGTTTGACAAAAATCTCACCATTTGTGCTCTTTTAGAGCTGTATGAGCCACGCTTTTTTCCTGGTTTAACCCAGCAGCCCCTCCCAGCCCCTGGGTCACTCCCCAGCAGCGGGATCGGGAAGAGAATGGCGAGGGTAAAAACTGGAGTGGGTTGAGACAAAGGCAGTTGAAGAGGGAAAGCAGAAACCACCAGACAAGCAAAGCAAAGCAAGGAATTCCTGCAGCCCTTGCCTGGGCTGGGCAGGTGTTCAGCACCTCCAGGAGAGCAGGGCCCCATCCCACGGAGCGGTGACTTGGGGAGACAAAAACCATCCCTCCAAATGTCCCCCCTTCTGCCTTCTTCCCCCCAGTGGAGATCCTGAGCTCTGGGATATCCCTGGGCTCACCATCGGAGGGGCAGGAGAGGCCTTGGCTCTGGGTGAGCTCAGCAAGAACAAAATCATCTCTGTGTTATCAGCCCTGTGTTCAGCACAAACCCAAACACAGCCCTAAAGCAGCCCCTGGGAAGAAAATTAAGCCCAGCCCAGCCCAAACCAGCCCATTCCACTCCTCATTCCCCACCATTTATGTCACACTCAGGTCCCACACTGCTCAATACAACTCCTTTACCCCCCTCAGCCTTCCCTTCTTTACTATTGATGCACAGACATCGTTCCCTTCGTTTACAGCCCGCTCCTGCAGGATGTCCAGAAGCTGGCCACACAATGCCTGTTGAATTAATTTAGTCCCTGACTCCGAGCTCCATCTGTTCTGGTGCTCACTCAGGACAGGAGTCCTGAGTCCAGCCAAACCCAGCACAGCATCTGGGTATTCAATAATGGGGTTTTTTTCTTCAGGTGCTGCACTTTACTCTCTGAAAACCTCAGCACTACCATTGATCAACAGCTCCTGAGTGGGCCAGAAAGTCTCATTCCAAGGCTCAGCAGCTGCAGGATGCTGCCATTGCCTCCTGTTATTTTCCCCATGCAAGTTGCCACTTCATCACTTCTGGGACCCAGACAAGAGATATTTTTTATTGCTGCTCAGTTTTCAGTTTCTGGAATAACCATCTGAATAACACCGTGAGGGAATCTGCTGCAGCACCACTGCTGCTTGCACACTGGTGCACTTTTAAAGTCGTCACAACCAAAGCTTTCCAAGAGCAGGGTCAGCTCTTGCAAAACAAGCAATAAATATATGCACAGTCCTCCAGAAATTAGCATCTATTTCGAATTCTGAGGGTGTTCTTTGACTTGCCTTTCAGCAAAAGACCCAGGTTAAAATGCTTGATTCATTTCAGTACTCTTTTTTTTTTCATCTCTTTCTTTTTTTTTTTTTTTTCAGGGTATCAGGCAAAATACAAATCTGGTTCACACTCTTTTTGAGGATGCTTTATTACTTTGATAGATCTCCAGCAGTACCAGATCACATATTCATCACAGCCAGCTGCTTCAGCTCAAGCATGATAGATTAAAACCAACTGCCCAGCGTAGCTGTGACAAAAGTGTATCAAAATCCCAGAATCCCAGAATCACTGAGGTTGGAAAATCCCTCCAGGACTATCAAATCCAAGCTGTGCCTGACCCTGACCTTGTCCCCAGCCCAGAGCACTGAGTGCCACGTCCACTCATTCCTTGGGCACCTCCAGGGATGGGGACTCCAAACCTCCTGGGCAGCCCCTGCCAAGGCCTGACCTCCCTTTCCATAGGGAAATTCCTCCTGGTGTCCAACATGAAGTGATACAACACACACAATGAGCTACAGGCTTTTTTCTGGAAATCCATCTCACAAAAGTGCTTTGGATAACAATATTAAAATAATACAAGAACTGTCTTTAGGGTGGTTTTTCCCCTCCAGCAATGCCCAGGTCTGTTCTTCTTTTGCTGCGAAAATGGACCCTGAGGCTGACCTGAGTTCCTGATTTGGGCTTCTTTTGGCAGAAAAGTTGCAAACTCGCAAGATTTCAGTGTCCCTGTTCAATATGAAGCCTGAACAAGAAGCTTCAGGGCCAGATTGGACAGGGCTTGGAGCAGCCAGGGATAGTGGAAGGTGTCCCTGCCCACGGCAGGGAGTGGGATGGGATGGACTTTAAGATCCCTTCCAACCCAAACCTCTCTGGGATCCTCTGATCCTCTGACCCCTGCAAATCCAGTATTGAGGTCAGTTTAAATGTCATCTTATTCCTCCAAGTGTTCCAAAAGCTGAACTCTATTTGTCATAAAAATATCAGTAAGATAATCCAATTACCAAGATTCTGCGAGTGATGTGAGACATAATTTCCGTGACTTCATTTTAGCAACCGATGCATTTAAGAAATGAAGTGATCAAGGTTTTTCAAAATACTTTTTTGTTATACTAATGATAAATTTGGATGATATTTAAAAATACTGCAGAAGTAGAAGCACCTTTTGCTACCGGTTTTATTCGACAATTTATAAAATGTGGGTTTGGTCTTTCAGCTGTTTCCACTTAACAGAAAACATTGATCAAACTCCCTTTTCTTAAGACCTACAAGAGCAAAATAAGAAATATCTCCAAGGAGGAAATTGCTCCAACTTCTCATTGAAGAAACAAATTTGGTGTTGGCATGACTGATTTTTAAGCCCAAAACTGGGGGTGTGGTGGGGAGGGCTTTGAAGAGAGAAAATACTAAGATCAGAGCTGGAAAATAATTTCAGAGAAATTTTCAGTTTTCAGACAACACGGCCACAAGAAACATCACAGCCAAAAAGTGCTGCAAATGGAGAGTGAGTGATCATCCAAAAGCACCTGTCATCTAATGTCTTATTTGAACTCAACATGAGGGAAAAATAACATGTTCCAGCCATATAGTTATGTTATTAGTATCACATTGGTATCTGTCTGTCAGCAGCTGTCCTGGAAAAGTGACATTTTAAAACAAAAAGCGAGACAGGTTAAAGATAAAGGTGCAGCAGGGAGATGTTGGTTGTTTTCCAGAGACTTATTATGGAGAGAAAAATAAATAAATAAAGATACTGCCAGCAATTGCAGCAGGTAAAAGCTGGAGAGACACCAAATGGGTGCCAGATAAGAAAATTAATGCCGTGTACTGAGAGGAAAACTTGGGTTTTGATCACCAGAGTCAGCCGCTGCTCTGAGCCCACAAGGATGTCCTCAAACCTCAGCTGAAGGCTCGTGCAAAAGCTCCACGTTGCTGCTCGAGTCACTAGATGGCAGAATCTTCTAATTAGTCCAGTGTCATTTGTTATTTAATCACCTCTGGAAGCAAACCTGGTTCTAAGTTAGAGCAGTGCAGCAAATCATGCAGCAAACCACAAATCTTTGCTGCTCAATCCGCTCCCAAGTGTTTAGCACTTTGTAGGTTTTCCCAGATATTCCTTCAAAATATTTGATGTAAATTTCTTTTAAGCAAGCACATGGAGGTACACTGGTAGCTGGTTCACATTTTCAAATGACTCAGAGGGTTTCAGAAGCCAAATTTTAGGTCTTTGTAAGAGTCTTTCTCCAATGTACAATAACATTTGGTGGTGCTTGACCCAGCAGCTGCCAGTGCTCAAAAATCTCTGAGGTGGCCAATAGTGGAACTTAGCAAAACCCCAAAATCTCTGAGAAAAATAGGTTTGTTTTTAATGGATTTGTGTTTTTGTGGTAATGTGAAAATGAAAGCAAATCCATCTGTCCACATGGCTATGAGGTAGGCAGAGCTTTCCTCTGGGTTGGAAGGGGTTGGGTTTGGTTTTAAGCTCATCCAGTGCCACCCCTTGCCATGGGCAGGCACACCTTCCACTGTCCTAGGCTGCTCCAAGCCCTGTCCAGCCCGGCCTTGGACACTGCCAGGGATCCAGGGGCAGCCCCAGCTTCTCTGGGCACCCTGTGCCTGGGCCTCCCCACCCTCACAGGGAAGAAGTCCTTCCCAATATCCCACCTAAATCTACCCTCTGTCATTTTGAAGCCATTCCCAGGGTAGGTACTGCTACTCTAAGTTGTAAAGTCTTCTGTGCCCTAAGGGATGTGCCAAAGTCACACAACCCAACTCCAGGGGGGCAGAAAATTAAACCCCAAATTTTCCTGGTGCCAGAGCAGACATGCAGTTGGGTGAGTGGACGTTTATCCTACTCCTTCCAATCTGGCCATGGGAAAAAAATGAAGTTGCAAATTGTGTGGACTGTATCATAAGTTTGCATTCAAAAGACCCTACCGTGGTAAGAATCCAATTAAAAGCAAGAGCAGAGGACATGCACTGAGCCAGGAGGGGTGGTGGTGACACCAAGGAATAATAAATTTGACAAATACAGAGAGGGAAGGGAAGAAAAAGCAACAAATGAAGAAGCCCTGTGTGATTGCTGCAGAACCCTCAGTGGCACAGACAAGGGCTGCCTAATGCAGCAGAAAAGTCTATTGGCTTCATTTATTCATTTTTAATAAATGATTCAGCAGTGTTTACAATGCAGCGAGCATTTCGAGCTGGCAGCTGCAATATTTATCAAGGCGCCGTGAAACGTCGCTGAGAAGCCTCACGTGGCTTTTGCATCTCATCTGCTTGTGACCTTTCTAAGCAGCTGGCTGACACTTAACTGCAGATCAGTTAACATGGCTGAAATAATGGGATTTGCCAACAATTATGGATAATACAAATACCTTACATTTTTTTGCGAGGTGCTGGAGTGTCTCTGTCGAGTTTCGAGATGAAATTTGGGACACTACAGACCAGCTTTGCCCATCCCACAATTTATTGCTTCATAAGTGGGAGTTTCTTTCCTCTTACTTTCCCCTCTATGTCAGCAATAATCTGCACAATCAGTACAACTTGCTTTACTGGTAAAAAATAAAACCTGATCCAGCAAAATTAAATCATGGGGTTATCAAACTGAATCAGCTCCAAGCAAAAGGTCAGAGAGGGAGGTGGCAGCCAAGAGATGAAGGAGAAAGGACTGTCCATTCTGAAGGGGGAATGTGCTGGATTAGCACAAGTGGATTTTCCCTGGAATGTCTGTTTTATGCAAGTCAGAGGAGGAGATCCCAGACTCTGATTATTCACAAACTCATGAATCTGCAGTTCCTGAATTCCTAAGTAAGACACTACTTCTGCAAACTTTCTGGGAGACTCGAGTGACAAAAAAGAATCCAGTATTTTGATATTTGCACAGGTTTTGAAAGACTCTTTGACAGTTTGGATCATACTGTTATTTTTCTGCTTTGATTCTGTTCTTGAAACACATCAGGAATTCCAGAGTGCAGCGTTACCATATCCAAGGAGAATTAAATGTGGTGTGAGAGGATTTAGTGACAGGGAACGCAGACATGGTGCTCAGCACCTCCTTTGCCTTCAGCCAGGACCAGAAAGGTCTCTCAGATCCCTGGGTCTGGTGAAGGAGTTCAGGAGGAAGATTTAACAGGATGGGGACAGACTTGGGGTTTTCTTGAGATATCTTGACCTGTGGAAGTCAGTGGGATGCACTGGGCTGCATCTGGGGTCAGTGGGAGACCTGGAAGTTGTCCTTTCAATACCATTCATTGTCACCTTTGGTCGGCTGGGAAGATCAGGGCAGGTGCTCCACCAGTGATGAGAAGGAAGAGTTAGAGTCGCCTTTAAAATGGACCAAAAGGACATTCAGGGAGCTGTGAGGGGGTTGGTCTCACCTTGGTCCCTGGGAAATCAAGGAGCAAATCCTCATGGAGATGTTTCTGGACACGAGGCAGAGAAGAAGGCGACTGGGAGCAGCCAACATGGACTTATCAAGTTTGCTAAAGATAAACCGGGCCTGATCAAGCTGATTGCTTTATAGGATAAAAAGATTTGGTCTGAGGAGGAAGGAGGATCAGTGGGGAATTGGAGCACTACGGTGTGCCGAGAGAACCAAGAGCTCAGGCCAGCACTAAACTTTAAACAATTTAGAATTCAATGATTTACATCACATTTGGTTTGACTGGTTAGCTCTTACGCATACTAATTACCACTACTTAGAGCTATTAATCAACATCACCGTGCAGAGAAAGCTGTTATTCTTTAACCCTCACAACCCCAACACCACCGAGCTGGAGTGGGCAGCACAGATCCCGACAGTCCTGGTTGGAGTCACTGCTGGAGGTCAAGGGGATGAGGCTTGAGAGCTCTTGGACGGAGGAGTCAGAATGGCAACAGGCTGCTGGATTTCTTCTCCCTCACTCCCTGATCATTTTGTGTCATTCATGCTTTTATCCCTCCTAAAGTGGTGCATTGACTACTCCTTTCACTGCTTCTGTTATATTTGCTGTTGGCAGCTCGGTCTCTCGGGTACCGGGTGGGATGTTCTGCCTCTTTGCTTATCTTGTTCTTTATCTCATGGCTGCTTGTTTCCCAGCTGCCCCCTGGGTGCACCCGCTCACACCTTTGCTCCTCTGGTTGTTCCACTGCTCACACAAGTATTTGAAATATTCCCACATTGTGTCTGGCTTTGCCATAACATTTACAAAGTGCTGCTACACTGTAATAAATTAGGATGCTAATATTTGGCTCCAAGGCAAAGTAGTATTAATTATATCCTGATTGATGAACTTCTAATTTATACGTGGCTGCTGCTCTGGCTCTGTGCAATGCAGTGTTTTGAAAATTACTGTGTATAAGTCCATCAGTGCAGAACTATTCTAAAAATAGAGATGATTATTCCCAAAACCTTCTGAGACAAATACCAAACAGGGTGTGTTCAGATCCCTGTGTTTTGGCCAATACCAGGAACTACAGATTACAGATCTGGAAACTCTGGCCCTGGACCACAGTAGCTGACAGTACAGCCATAATTCAGTTATAATTTCAGCTAGAATTGAGATAATGTCATCATAATACCTGCCCATGGTGTGGAGGGGTCCCTGCCCCTGGTGGGGGTTTGGAGCTGGAAGATCTTTCAGTTCCTTTCCAACTCAAACCAATCATTCCATGATTTCATTGGCAAACTCAAGTTGCATCGATACAGGAAATTGGATAATACAGCACAATGTTATAGGTATTGAATGTTGTTAGATTTTGGGTAATAGAATGCTCCAGTCCTGCTACCTTTATTGACTGAAATGTTGCCAAGTCTCATTATATTATCACCAGTTTTCAAATCTGTTGTTTTATCCTCAAGTCACCAACTACTGCATTAGATGATTATGTGGAAGGTTCCTCCCTTTTAAAATTAAAAATAAGAATGTCCAACATTCACTGTTATAAAAACCAAACTGGAAGGAGATCAAAGGGCTCCCATACCTCCCTAAATCTTTTTTTGGTTCCTTAGGCTCCTGGAAGTGGCCATGGAGGTGTGGTGGGTGCCCATGTGGCATTCTTCATCCTGGCAGTTGGTCTTGGAATCCCTGCATGAGAATTATATCTCTTATGGATTAGTCCATCATGGTAAGTCCTGTCACTCCAGGCCCTTGCAAAAATTTTCTCTCCCTCTTTGTCCTAGGCTGAATAAAAATGACCACGAATATGATTCTAAAACAATGTCGTTTGAACAATATATAAATATTTAACCCCTTCACAGGTTTCTTTATTAACTTCAGATTGAACTGTCAGAAAGTCACTTTGGAAGGGGCTTGGAGCGACCTGGTCCAGTGGAAGGTGTCCCTGCCCATGGCAGGGGTGGAATGAGAGGAGTTTTAAGGTCCCTTCCAACCCAAACCATGCTGGGATTCTCTGATTCTATACTTTTATATAGTTTAAAATGGAGATTACCAGGCTAGATCTGCAGTCAGAGAAAGCTTTCATTTTCTTCTTATAATGCAGACAAAGGGATGAGATAAATTTTTTTCCCATTTTCAGAGGAAAAGAAAATGTCTCTTCTTCCTTTCATGGCTTTTTGGTACTCATTTTAAAAGCATTCATGGGAAATAAGTGAAGAGGTGAAAGATTACTAAATGTATATCCATTTTATTGTAACTTCTGAAACACGTTATTGCCTCCTGAATTGTGGAATAACAGGCAATCAGAAGAAGGAAAAAGGAAAAAAAAAAGGGGGGGGGGGGAAACCCAGCANAAAAAAAAAAAAAAAAAAAGGGGGGGGGGGAAACCCAGCAAGGAAAAGACAGTCTGTTTTAAAATAATAGGATAAGATAGATTGGAGAGCCTGCAATTATAAAGAGAATGAAGATTTTGCAGAGTTGTTCCAGTCTTGTTTCCACATTTGTAGAAAAAAGGGGGCTCAGCGTGGTGATGAAGGAGCCCTAAAGCAGCAGGAAACCAGAGTTGCCCAGGCCCCAGGGGGATGCACACACAGTCACTTTGCTCAAATTTGGCAATTACTCCTGTGCCCAAGCACTCGGATTTCAGGAGAAGTGCTTTTTCCACGAACAGACAAAAAGACTTTAACAAACCCAGCACTGCAAGAACAGCACTTACCTGCCCTGCTTCTCCTAAAAACAGAGGGAAATGTGACTGGGAGAGCCTTGGAGCCCTCTGTGCTTAGAAAGCAGCTTAGAAAGAGCTCGGCTGCGCATGGAAGCTGCACAAACGTCCCCTGGGAATACCTGTCCAGGTGAGCTGTGCCGTGCACCCCAGCGCAGCAGGGAGGGCAGAGGGAGTCACTGCTGCCCTGGGGAAGGGCTGTTCCAGCCACAGCATCCAGAAAAGCCCCATCCTGTGGGTGCTGGGAGAGAGAACATTAAATATGCAGTAGTGGTGCTGGCAGCGATACTCTGGGAGAATTGGGAGCACGGACTTTGCCGCTGCGACAGATGATTGCCTTGCTCTTTCTGGCAAAATAAGAAAATATTTTGTCAGATCAGGTTCGCAGAAACATATTGGGGACTGCATACAAAGCCACGGGGCCTGGTTTGATAAACACGGAGGCTCTAATTGGCACTTCTCAAGTACACACGGCACCAGTGGCCACTGGAGGGCTCAAACACAGCTCAGGAATTGTTATCCCAGGCCCTGGGCTGTGCTCGGCCACCAAGGAGGAGACCTAAATGTCATCACAGACCTGGGAGTGAGTATTTGGGGATCTAATCTCAAGCATTGTCGTAAGACAAGTCTAGGCGTGAGGTGGATAATAAGCTGTCCTAAAATGTAATTTGCATATTCCTCTTTCGAGCTCCCTTTTGCTGAAGAATGCAAACTTAGAGGACCTTCTGTTCCTATTCTCCACCCCTGTTCCTCCCCATCCCTAGAAGTGTCCAAGGCCAGGCTGGACAGGGCTTGGAGCAAGCTGGGCTAGTGGAAGGTGTCCCTGCCCATGGCAGGGGGTGGCACTGGAGGAGCTTTAAGGTCCTTTCCAACCCAAACCGTTCTGGGATTCCATGATTCCACGGTGATGCCACCATCGTTGTGCTCAGTGCTTTAGACATAAAGCATTATTCCTTGAAAGACCTGCAATAAGAATGTTTTCCTTCATCCAAGTCTAAACCTGTACAAGGAAAAACAAAGGTAAACATTAACACATGGCAATTCTCCCATTTTTCTGGTGCAATGTCACCAGAGTCACCAGACAAGTGTGGTTTCTGTTAAACCAGACCATTACAAATTGGTATTTTATTCTTTTATTTCTTAAGAGCTGTCATAAAGTCTCGACAAACTCCAGATTTAAGAGGAAGAGGTTAATTAAGTAGATATTTAATAGTCTTGTGACATGAAGGAGATATGTCTTACCTAGCTGTTAAAATAATATCTCATGCATTTTTACATGAAAAGAAGTGAAAGGTCCTAACAGATTTTTCTGGGAATTGCTGTCACCTCCAGGTTATTAATCACCTTTATAAAACAGCACTCCAGATAACTGTTTGGATGAAGTTGAGCAAGTCCATTTAGGAAGCACATTGACAGTATCAGTTAAAAATATCATCAGCTGCTGAGGCTGGTGATATCTGCAGTGCCAAACCAGGCTATATTTAACACTGGGAGCTGAAAGGGCCTTTCTCAGATGGGGATCCACCATGCAAAAAAACACAGAACTTGGAGTGTAAGAAGGATGAAATTCTCCACGCTGAGTTGAAATTTTAAACACAAAATTTAAAATATAAAGCTACAATATTAGCTTGGGGGAGAAAATAATTTTTTCCTTTTTCTTTTTTTCTTTTCCTTCTCCTTCTCCTTCTCCTTCTCCTTCTCCTTCTCCTTCTCCTTCTCCTTCTCCCCTTCCCCTTCCCCTTCCTCTTCCCATTCAAACCTTGATCATTAATCTCATCAACAATTATTAAGTCATTTTTCTTCGTTCACTTGTATAAATATGTGCTTATGTGTAAAACAGAGATGGAAATCTGCATCCATATGTATATATTAAAATATTTTATATTTGCGAGTATTTGAAACCTTTAATCATAAATATACAGGGAAAGAGATGTTCTGGGAGGTCCTTGAAGTACTTCTGACCTCTGGAAGGTGTCAGTCCCAGGGAATTTTGGGAGCACGTGAGGCACAGGCATGGCCAATAGCAGGGCTGGGACGAGGCTCCCTTGGGGTCATGGTCGCCCTCTGTCTGTTTAATTTTCAAGTTATTAAACACTGTGGTTATCCTTCTCCTCAGCTCTTCGTTTGTGCCTGCGGCCAACAATGAAAGTCAGAAAAAATTAATCAAAAGAGATGTTTAACCAGCTTCTTTAGACCTTTTTCCAATGAGAAATTAATTGGGCAGGCACTTCTTTAAAGAGCAAGATCAAAGATGCTGAGTGCTGCAGTCGTGAAACCCATTCAATAACACAATTGATAAAGAGCCAAGATATTTCTTGCCGTACCAATCACACACTCACACCTCCCAAACCAACCTATCTAAAGAGACAAACAGGAAAAAACAAAAACAAACACACACACAAATTAAAAAAAAGAGGAGAAAAAGCCCCCAAGCCTAATCCAGAATGTGGAGATATGAAATATTGCAAAGGGTTCATCTGAAATCTTTCCAAAAACAAGTGAAACCATCCATGTCAAAGTGTGAACTGTTCAAAAATCATTAAAAAATATCAGGGAAGGAAAAATAGAAAAGGTTTTCAGGAATGAACTTATTTAGATGTCCATAGTGGTTGTGGGAGTATGGAAAAATATAAACATCCTAAGCAGGAAGAGAATGGGCCCAAAAGTGTTGATAGAATGATACAGGAAATATAAAAAATTTAAAAGGGCCAAAGATGAATAGTTGTTTCCATCAGTGGGAGGCAGTTTCTTGTTTCCCAAAACACAAATTTATATTTTATGTCCATTTGCCCCCAAAACAAATCCTTTATTTATAAGGTTAGAGCTACCTTGCATTTGCTTGGAGATGGAGACACACAACCTTTTTGTGCATCTGTCTTAAGTGAAAAACAGGGGTCAAAGCCATGGCATCTATGAAAATGAAAGTCAACCAAATTTAATCATTAAATCTATGAAAGAAATGCATTTTCAAAATGTGCTTCAGTGTTTTGCCAAAAAAACATCAAGAATAGGCTAAGAGTATCTGGTTCTGGGTAAAAATATATTTGAAATTATTGTTTGGCTAAGATTACAATAAGATTAATATAAAAAGTAGAGTTCTTTACCCTGAGTTTTGCTGATTATATGTCATGAAGTTCCTGATTAATACAGTTTTCAACAAAAAATTTTTTCCGAGAAAAAAAAAAATCCCACTTTGGTAATTTCTTGTTTCACTTCCAAACGTGAATTGTATCATTTGCTCCACGATGTGGATTGGAAACCTCGTCTGGCAGCATATTACTAAATCAAAGTTGATTCATAATTAAAACAAGTATTAACAACTGCTGCCACATAACTCAGCCTATTACATTCCTTCCCCGAAAGAAAATAAAAGTCATGTCATGCATTGTTTGTTCTTGAAAGGGAAAAATTTATTACACTCACAGTCTTCCCTTGTAATAGCTTTTAGAGCAAATCTCTTTATTTTCATCTCATTTTTGTAGTGGAAGCTGAAGTTCCATATGAATTTTCAGTGACAGTAATATAAAATATCCTGAGGCATTTTTCCAGTCCTGTTTTGTGGTGCAGTTCTGTTGGAGTTTAAATGCACGGGGTCAGGTCTTGCCCAGTTTAGAATTAACGTAAAGAGGATAAATAAAGTACCAAGATTCTATTAAAAAAAAAATTGGTTTTGGCTTAAACAATTATCCTTGTTATAATTTGAGAACTAAAATAGTCAGAAAATAATTTCAGAGCTAAAATAGTCGGAAAATAATGCTTTTAATTATCACATGCTGAGCTTTGTACTCTCCACTGGCTAGTAGGGGATTTTTTTGTATTGCATCAATTATACAAATACATCACATTAAAAAAAATTGCTTGCACTCTCCTCCAAAAACATTTGGATACGTTTCCTTTTTTTTTAAATTTTTTTTGCAACCTATAAATATATAAAGCTTATTAAGGGTATTCAATCTTGACTATTTTACCTTTCCATTTTAAAATACAGCTTAAATGCATAGTCTATGAATAGTTTCTCAGGTCTGTGGTTCCCAGTTTTTGATTATGCTTCTGGGAGCATGAAGAAATCATGGAATCACAGAATATCCTGAGCTGGAAGGAACCCACAGGGATCCTGGAGTGCAGCTCCTGGCCCTGCACAGGACACCCCAACAATCCCACCCTGTGCAGAAGAATTGTCTCAATTTTGCACAGAATTCATTTCCAAATAAACAAATCCATTTGAAATCCCAAGATAAGGAATCTGCTGGCAGGGGATGAGGAAAAGATGTCCGTTTCTGAATGGAATCTGTACTGAACTGTGGGTACATTAAACCTGGCCAAAGCACAAGCTTTTGTATCCCTGCTCATTTTGAACTTAAGTTCTCATTAGAAGAATCAAGTTTTGTTTCTTATCATTTTAAAGTTGAGTTAGGTTTTTAAGGATGATATTTAATACCTATTTAATAATACTTAATGTATTTAATATTTATTATATTTACCATCCTTCTCTTGGTTTAAAACATAAATATTTCTGTATGAGCTCCCAAAGGCAGCCCTGGTGTTGTTCCCAAATACGGCTTTAAAATGCAGAGTGACCATTCAAGTACAGAATGAGAACTTAAAAACTGTCAGCTTAAAGGATGGAAGATGGAATGTGCTTTTGCCTGAGTTAAATCATCATCAGCTTCTACCTGGATAAACAGGAGCCAAGTTAAAGAGAACAGCACTTACAAGAACATCTTGTGCTTAAGCTCAGTGAAAACCATGCTGACCTTGACTAATGGGCTTTATCCTCTCGTAAAATGCTATCCTCAAATTAAAAAGAGGGGAAAAAGTAGTCAGCACAGCAATTTCTGCAAGTCAGAAAATCTCTGACTGGAAATTCTTATACTGATGTTCTCCCCTCTTCGAAATCATAGAAAAATATGTGCAGGAGGGGCTGGATTTGAAATGGATTGGATGAAAGGCATACCAGTTCTCTTGAATCCAGGGAAATGCAAAGAGCCAGACAAATCAGGATTGGAGGGGAAGCACAGGTAAAATCCACACGTGTGGCAGCATGTGGGTACTGCTGGAGGAGTAGGGGGCTATAAAGGCATGAAAAAACCATAATTGTGTCTCTTCTAGGCAGCAACTTTAGACGATTTAGATCTTTCCATTCTATTGGCATCATAGCAGCACCACGGTTCGAATGGAAAAGTGGGAGGGAAAGCACGGGTTAAATGGCAAAAAAAACAAGTTAAATTTGTGTACAAAGACTTTGGTGGAACATTTTTTATCGCTGTTCATTGGCCTTCCTTCACAGTTTGGATGGCTCTTCCCCAGCCACTTCCACACCATCAAGTGAATCACATAACTCCATCGACTTCCTGAAATGGGGAGCTGCTGCATTCCTTCTTTTCTGAGTTCTGTATTCCCCCTCCCTTTCTGTCTTTCCCGCTCTGACCCAGTAACTCTGACAGTGATTTCTGGGTGATCAGCAGGCTGGGGTTTGTTCTGTGAGCTGCCAACACTGACCAAATGTGCTACTGTGTGAGAAAAATCCCCAGCCTGTGTTCTGGCCACTCCTCTTGGGAATGCAGCTTGATCTCCTCAGGCAAGGGAAGACAGGAAGAGAATTTCCAGGGAAGCCACAGCAAATAACTGAGATGGCTTCACTATCTGAACTTCCTTCAGTCACATTAAACAAGAACAAGCTTTTTCTGGTCTTTGAAAAAACAGAGTCCAAATCCCAGGTTTCAGATCCCAAGCAAGATTTTTTTTGGAATTTGAAGCAGAACAGTCCACACACTTTATGTTGTTGAAGAACCCAGAGTCAGCATCTCTTAAGTCATTCCATTGATTGAAAGTGCTTAAAGCAAAAACATCACACCTGGGAAACCTCATGACAGATTCACAGTGCAAGAAATGTGGTACTTAAAGAATTTGGGATGAATTGAAGGTTTGTTAAATGTTATTTCATCCAACACTGAAGGTAACTCCCAGTCTCTCCCACTCACCCTCACTGGTAACTCAGCTCTTTCTGGAAGACAAAGCGTGACTCAAGCTTTTGAAATTAAGACACGTTTTCTGATTATTTTCACATCAAAAATACTGCATTATTTTTCTGTCTAATATTATATAAAAATATTGTAGTCCACATAGCCACTGATGGGGCTTTTCCTCAACCGACACAGGCTGGAAATTAATAACATTTTCAGATATCTATTAGTGGAGGGAAATTAAAAAGCCCCTAACCATGGATTGATAGAATTAAAAGGGCAATTTTTCAGATTTTCGCCGTGATGAAGACTGAGACATCTGTGTCAACAGCAGCACAAAATAATTCTGTAAACATCCTAAAGAATCACTTCCTGACTTCTTAAAAAGAAGTTATTTTGCACAGGGGAGTTTAGGAAAATACAGGGAGACTGTAGAAGCCACGACTCTGCCTTCCTAATTTCATTTTAGCTGCCCTAAAGACAGTGGGAAGCAGAGCTTTTCCTTTCTTGGTGTCTCTGGCACTTGGAGTCAGGAGAACCATGAAATGAAGCAGATCTGAACTCAGAGTTTGTTTGTTTCTGGTTTTGTTTTAGTCTTACCAGAACACAATTAATGATGGTGAGGGGAAAAAAAAATAGTTTTCTCCAAAATACCACTTTCCACCTAGGTTATGAATTTTTTCTTGAGTCGAAAAAAGTCTCGATTTATATTAGATGATGAGAATTTTATAGATTTTTCTTGGCATAATACATGTAAAAGGAAACAAAAGGTAACAGTCATGGGAAGAAGGAAAAAGGAGATCCAGCCAGCTGCAGGATGCTGCCTTTTTCCCCTTTTTCCCTAGTAAGTTAGAAATAAAACCCTTCTGGGGTTGGGAGGACAGCATTTCCTTCTACCCAGCCTCTGGCCATGTCCCCACCCAGGGCTCTGCCCAAGGCAAGGCCACTGATGTGCTGGGGAGGTTTCTCCTTAAAATTCCATGCCAAATGATTGAAGCAAAGTTATTTGGAGTAAGGATGTTTGCAGTTATCCCTGAAAAATATCTCTTTGTCTTTTTTTTTAACTTTAATTCAATGTAAGTAATTCAATTTGCATAACTCAGGTACGGTGTGGACAAGCTGCTGATCCTTGGACATCAGATGATTTATTGACTCAATAATTGTTCCTAAGGTCTTCAGAGTTCTTCAGTGTCATGTTTTCCACAGCCTGTGAACCACTTATTTCATAAAGAATGTGGATTGCACTTAATTCCTAATTTCAGACTTCATATGGAAAATTAAATAAATTCATAACTCAAGGTTGTCCCAAAGAAACAGTTGCGCAGAGGAAACATATCCCCAGGGTAGCTTAAGGGACAATTTCTTGAGAAAATTTGCAGCAGTAAACAACAAGTATGGAGCAAAAATTTGTCTTAAATTCCTTGATTCTTAAGAGCAAAATGATGACAAAAAGAGAGTGAAGTAGTTGTGATTTTACAAAGATTTCTCAGTCAAAGACAACAAACCAAATTTAATGAAAGACCTCTGAATTAAGAGCTTGAATGCTGAAGTTGGGTGGTTTAACTCTTCTGTCACAATCTCCAGCAGCTCCAGGAGGAACATGGCATTCACAATCATGGATAAAAAATGGACAGGGAAAAGAATTATGAAGGGTGGGGAGGCCCTGGCACAGGGTGCCCAGAGAAGCTGTGGCTGCCCCTGGATCCCTGGCAGTGTCCAAGGCCAGGTGGGATGGGGCTTGGAGCCACCTGGGCTAGTGGAAGGTGTCCCTGGAGCAGGCAGGGGGTGGCACTGGATGGGCTTTAAGGTCCCTTCCAACCCAAACCATTCCGTCCTGGGGTTCCATAATTCTACCCTTGCTTTAAAATGCAGCATGGTGCCAACTCAACCAGAAGAAAACTGCAGGAAACAGCTCGTGGTCCTGTTATAAAAGAATTTAAAGCACAAGGACGCACATCATTTATCATCCATTATTAAAAAAAGAGATCCACTTACAATAATTAATTTATCTAAGAAAGCACCATCAGACACCATTTAACACAAAGCCTCAGAGGAAATCCTCGTGCTTTCGTTAACAAGTGCAGAGACACTCAGAACATCATCTTGCCTCAGAGCAGGTCACTCCTCAGGATCAGTTTGCCATTCTCAAGTAAATTAAACTTTTAAAGAGTTTTGATGTCCTCCTTTCTTCATATTAGCAGAGCTCTCCTCTCCAGAGGCCACCAGCTGTCATTTCATCCTCCTCTGCCTTTCATACGGGACCAGTAAAAGTTGAGTAGGGGACCTTTCTCTGAATTTATCTTTCCTTGCTGCGTTTGAGGGGAGCTTTCTCTGATGGGTAAATAAACACTGGCAGTGATCCAGAGACACAGAGAGTCGAGGGAGATGGAGAAGAAACACACGGAAAGGGGTAGATTGTAGGGATGTCTGAGTGTGAGGTAAATGACATCCTGAGGGGGCAAAATGAGCTCCTGCACTCCACCCTCCCCCTGCCTCCATCAGCCACTCAGGACATGCAGAACTGGACTGGGAGAGTATAAATTAAATGTCTCTAAAGCAGTGAGGACTGCCCAGAAATTACACACCTTGGGCATCATCTATTTCGTACTAAAATCCTAAAAAATAAAAGGAATCTGACTTCAGGTTTGTATTTATCACCTCCAACTCTCCTTATGTGCTTTGCTGAATTATTCCTTCATTAACATGACAAAGAACGTTGGAGAAGGAGAACTAATTTTCATTTCTAAATTTCCAGAAGGGACACTGGTTAATGCCACGTCTCACAGGGACATAATGCACATTTTCTTGTCTTAAATGAGTTTTGTGATAACAGGAAAACACCACCAGAATCAATCTTATACAGCAAATTGAAATAACGACACTAGGAAAATAAAATCCATAAATTAAGAACAAGAGAAAAGGTGCTGAGTTACAGGTTTGGAGCAAATTTTGTAGTCTCTGTTTGAGTTTCCATTCAGCCCATTCAGGCTGCTGTAAAAGATGTTATCTTAATAACTGTGGATCACTTTCTACATGACAGATGCATTTTCAAAATCTATTAAACCTTCTTTCCACTAACGAACCTCTTTTTGCCTAAAGGAAAAAGGAAATGAGCAAAATGCAGCCTTTTCTGTACTAATGCAAAATGATGCTCTAATGAGAAAATGTTGTTCTAATAACCATCTATGAAATGAGGTAATATACATTTGGGTTTCAGTTTCATGAAGACTTTGATGATTGAATTAAATATAAAAATTAATATAATTGCAAGACATTTATTTATTAGTTGAAATTGCGTCGGCAGCAATTAAGTATTTTTAAGACAGGGAAAAAAAGAATAAATAATGAAAGATAAACCACTCTCCCATGAAATCCCTAAAATTTTAGTTAACTTGTAATTACCTCTAAAAACACTCATATTGAGTATAATTTTGAATTACTCTGCATCACATGCTTTGATGACAATTTTGATTATCCACAAGGGAGTGCAACTTAAGCTTTTTACCTCCTCTTTTAAACATCAAGTATCAACAAGTCCTAAATTTCCCACCAGTTAAACCATTCCAAAAGAATTATGTCTATCTCAAAATATTCCAGTTAAAGACAGAGGAAAAAAAAAATGCTTTGAATTCCTTGCCAAAGTAAGATTTCTATTAAAAAATAAATTTAAAACACCTGTGATTTTACGAAGAAAATTGATGGGGCTGGGCTCTGACCAACCTGATGAGTGGAAGGTGTCCCTGCCCATGGCAGGGGTGGGAATGAGATGGGCTTTAAGGTCCCTTCCAACCCAAACCATCCTGGGATACTGGGATTTTATGACTCTAAAATAATTTTACTCCCACCAAAGTGGGAGTAAAAATTGTCTTCTGAGATGTTTTTATTATTAAATATTGTACATTAAATATGCTGCATCAAACACATTTGAAAGTGAGAAAATTATGTATGCACCTGTCTGCAAAAATAGAATAAACCCAGACAGAAGTGAATGTGTATTTCCCTTAAACACCAGCATTTTGAAGGCTCTTGTTTTACAAACTGCTGCAATGTGGAGTTTCCAAACAGGAAAAGGTAGGAGAAAGTCTGTGAACCTGTCTATGAACTAAAATATTGTTGGGACTGCCGGTTGTGTTTTTAGGCTGCAAATTCAGGCTGTGAGTCTGAAGTTAATGACATTAGAAGTCCTCCCATGTCAAAAAGTTGGTATAAATGGTATCACTCTGGTGGCCTCCCAGAAAAGGTGATTTTGTTGGATATTCCCCTAAATTTGTGGGAGGAGCTCGCAGAGAGCACAACCCTCAGATTATAATCTCCAGAGAAAGTCAAACCTGTGAATTTCCTGGTTTTCTTGGGTGCCATTGATACTGATGCGGGTGTTGGTTACCCAAATAATGTTAAATTGTGTCCTTTAAGTGGGTCTTACCCAATTCTGTTCTTACAGTTTCCCTGATAAACACTGACAATTTATTATTAAATAAATAATAATATTAATAATAATTTAATCTAAATATAATATACATATATATGGATAAATATAATAAATAATATTAATAAATTAATAATTTGCTACTGGAAATTCAGCAAACCCAGAAGCAGAGAGAGGCAGTGGCCACATAACAATTTTAGTTGTCTTTGTGAAATTAGGAAGTGTTGGTTTTAATTGTGCTTTCCTTGCCAGACTTTGTAAAAAGTCCTGTTTGCTTGATAATGTTTGGATTTAACCTTGGTTACCAGTTAATAGATAGCAGGTGTTTCTTGTGAAGAAAATCTACAGAGTTTTTCAGTCTATTTTTTTTGCTAAAAGAGATCTTCAAATGCTTAAAATGCCATGGTTAGCACTTAATAAAAGCAAAATCTCAGGTAAAAACCAGCAAGTGAACTGAAGACTTAGCTCTAAAAATTCATTTGAGTATTGAATGCATAATTCTGGAGTTAAATATTTACTTATAGTGCAGGAAACAACATGATTACTTCGCCAAATACTTCAGAGATGGAAAATTATTTCCCATTCTCATCAAAACTGAGGAGTATTTCAGTGTGCAGCCCATAAGAGGGTGAAGGAAATGATTCTTCTCTGGTCTGCACTTGCTGAGAAAGACAATGTCCTTTAATAGTTTTGCCACAAAATCCCCTCTCTAGATGATGTTTGTAAACCCTGGAGATTATCCATATGAAATGGCTGAGCAGCCACGACCAGATCTAAAATCTTCAAATCTGTGTCAAACCCTGTTCTTGGGAGGATTTCTGGACTGATACTTTCCCGGCTCTTCTGAGGAATCTTCCTGACACCATCTCTTCTGGACTCAACTCCTTTTTTTTACCTTCCTCTTATAAAACACAGAGGGACTTTGTCTAGTTTTTAAGGAACTGCTGGAGATCAGAAATACCAAATCCTCTGGGGCAGAAAAAAGCATAAATTTTGACAACAGTTTTAAAAGAGTATCTTTGGTCCAGATAATAGGATTTTGTCCCAGGATAAAGAGGTTACGAGGGTCAAGCCCTTAAATTTGCTAAAATTGGTCGAACTCAGTGGTTATTTTCAAACACTGGCTCTGTGTCTGACATATCACCTCTTCCACATCCACATCTCAGTTACCCAGCAACAAGGCTGGTCTGGTAACAGAGCACAAAACCTAATTCCTGCAACGACTAACCAGGCTAAGATGGAGATGATCTTTCTTGAATCGATGTCCTCCTACAAAGCTGCTCTCAACAACATTCCTGTGCATCCTCTCGTCCTTATACCCTGGGACAGAAACAAGCTGACACCTGGTTCTTTAGGATGTGCTGACTAAGTGCAAATAACATGCAGCAGAAAATGTTTGTATAAAGATGTGCAGAAGTGTGAGGATGTCATCCAGTGAGAGCCCAGAGAAGCAGGGGTCAAGGAGCTTCAAATCCAGGACAAAGCCAACCTTACCCAGTTATTTGCTACATGATCTCCATGAAGAAGTTGGATTAGTAAAGCTGTTCAGGGTTGTTACCACATAAGCAAGAGGTGCAGGAAGGGGAGGTGATATCTTCATGTAGATGCTTTGCCAAATTCCTGGCATCTGAGGGAAAAGATGTTAATTGAACTTTAAATGAGGAAAATCGTGTTGTATTGAGCAAATAGCTGTAACAGGCACAGGACTGATGGGAGATCTGGTTTGAGGAGGCATTAGCACTCCCCAGGTATCTGCAGTTCAACCCCACCGCCTTGGGATCACGAGGAATTCTATTGTACTGCCAATCTCCACACATCAGTAAGCAAATACCAGCAAAATCATATTTCAGGTTGAGATATTTGGAAATGTATTCCAAAATTTAGGTATTGGTGACGTGGTTTGATGGAGTGGTTAATAGTATGCTTTAAAGTTTTTCTCATGCCTAAAAGTACTTTAAAATTCATTTTTAACTTTTTAATTGATTTTTTAGGATTGAAATAAAATCTCAATGTGAAATGTGCATGAAATTATCATGAGAAATTGTATAATATACTGAACACTGTAACTAGAAAGGAATTTGCTTATTTATTTTATTTACTTCGATTTTATAAAGCATTTCATAAATATAATACATTAGGCTTTGTTCAAAAACATTTGCAAGCTGATTTTGCCTGAAGATTTATAGTGCTCTACTCCTCTGCTATTCAGTGATTGTGATGGAAAGCAGAATAAATACATTCCAAGCTATTCTGTGTCTTAGGAGAATTTCCTCCCCTCCACCTGTGAAAAAGTAAAGAATTCACTCAGTTCTAGTTTAATACAGAAATGTCACATGTCAGGTGCATGCAGTCATACAGAAAACATTGCATAGAATCACAGAATCATGGAGTGGTTTGGGTTGGAAGGGACCTCGAAGCCCATCCAGTGCCACCCCCTGCCATGGGCAGGGACACCTCCCACTATCCCAGGTTGCTCCAAGCCCCATCCAAGAAAGCAAAAATATTTCTGTAAGGAATTACCCTTTCCTGTAGTGATTATGATGAGTTTTAAAATATTAAAACTTTCATATTAAAAAAAAAAAATAGAAAGACAATTAAGATTTTGTTTGTGGGGTTTTTCATCTTTTATGCATCAAATCGAATTTGTTACTGCCACAAGAAGAAATGCAAGTGCTTTTATTGCATTCATTAGAGAATTAAGGTGGGTAAGACTGATAACCAGCCAAAAATAATTCTGTAAGCACTGCTGATAGCTGAACCTGGTAATAGCTCACAGTTGTCATGAAAGAACGGGATTTCCATGATTTGGGGCTATAACAAATAAAATCCTGCTCTAACAGCTATGCCAGGATTAACATAGAATCATGGAATGGATAGGGCTGGAAGAGCCCTCAAAATCGTCTCATTCCCACCCCCTCCCATGGGCAGGGACACCTTCCACTGTCCCAGGCTGCTCCAAGCTCCATCCAACCTGGCCTTGGACACTTCCAGGGATCCAGGGGCAGCCACAGCTTCTCTGGGCACCCTGTGCCAGGGCCTCCCCACCCTCCCAGGGAACAATTCCTTCCCAATATCCCATGTAACCTGCAATGGACTCCCTAGAGCCTGTGAGAATGGGTAGATTCCAGTGCCAGTGCTTTGAGAACTTTGGTATTCCTTGTCCAAGGCTCATTTATATATTTGCAAAACAGCACTGTGTTTATATTTTTAAATAGGAACAATTTTGCTGGAATAAACTGAGGAGGCCGGATTGGCCATGACATTTCAAACCTTGGTGAAAACAAGCCTCCAAAGAGCCTTTTGTCACTGGACAGCTCTTAAGACTCTCTCAAGAGCCTTCCTTCCAGTGCAAGGCGTCCCTGCCCATGGAATGAGATGAGCTTTGAGGTCCCTTCCAACCCAAACCATTCTGGGATTCTCTGACCACGCTGGTGGGTCAGATGAGTAGAAAATGTCCCTACCAGAAATTAATCTGCTGATGCAAAAGGCATATTTTTTCCAACCCTCAAAGACGGTATTGTAGAAAGATTGATAAAATAAAATCATTTCCCTATCATTGGATTTATTGTTGTTACTGTTGGGAAATTTGACTTCCAGTGGGATGATTTTGGGCTTTTCTTCTGTTCCCTCAGCATCCTGTGGGTGCTGAGCAGTCAGGAATCAGTGGCTGTGCTAATGTAAATATTGCCTTGCACTGTAAGCTCTGCGTCCATGGGGGTTTTATTTCCAGGTGCCATTCCACAGGCACTGCTGTGCCTTGTTCTGTCAGCCCAGAGCTTCACTCCATGGATGCTGAAAAAGCTTCAGCAAGGAATTTCTTCAGCTCTCAGCAGAATTTTGTGAGAGCTCTGTCTTTCCCATGCAAGTAATTCAAAATAATGTTACAGTTTTGTAAACTTCTGCACCTGCAGGTTGTGTTCTATCATTGTTATGTTTCCAACTAGAAAAATATTTAGAGATGGGTGCCTTAAACCTTGGCCAATCACCCTAAGGGGTGGATGGCCGAAAGAACCCATTACCTTATGCCATATAGTACACTTTTTGTGAACTAACATGTAAAAACCCTCTAAGAAGTTATTAAATTGCTTCAGCCTTCTTTTTACCCCGAGCTCGGACTTTGTGTCGTTTCTCCGTTCCGCGGCGAGAACAGCGACGTCACTCAAAGGATATTTTCTAGTCAAGATTTTTAGTGTGACTGAAACTCTTCCAGCTTTCTAAAACAGAACCAAGGACATGGCTTGAGATGTTGTGCTCGGTAAGGTCAGGTTTGTGAATGGGACAAGGGTTAAATTGGCTTCTTGGAGCTCTTCCAGCACGATCTGTGGTTTTCCGCGTGACACAGGGGGTGGCAAGGCCCACGTTCACCTTTTGTATCACATCTTGTGAGCGCAGAAGGAGATTTATTTTTAACTGTGTCAGCTGCACAGCCCAATCAGTGACTCGCTGGGACACGGCAGGCTCAAACACACCGCCTTTCTTTCTCAGATGCCTTGGTTTCACATGTGTTTACACGTGCAGAAATTTCTGCCTCCCGTTTCTAGAAGCGACCAATCAGAGCTTCATCTTTTAAAGAAATCAATCCTATTCCTCCCCATAAAAACTGCAACAAGCGAAATCTTGTCTTTCCAATAGTAGCCACAGAAAAGAGAGCATTTTTTGGCCTAGAAATGCTGAAATTCAGCTTGAATTGCTCAACCAGTTTTCGATAGGAGCTGAGATTTGATTTTGTGGGGTTCAAGATTAACCTCTCCTTATTAATCATTTTATAAAGCCTCGGATGGGATTTGTGGTTTAAGTATTGTGCTTCTTTATTTTGCCCTATATAATTCACAATTATTTTTTTAAAAAATACATTGTGTCTAGATATGTTTAACTTATCCCAGCCAGAAAAAGGCAACTTAGAACTTACCCCATTCTCCACATACTCATGCAGAGAAGGGAATAAAAAGCTCTCTGCCATAGTGCATGTGACACCAGCAACTAAAGTTCAAAACTAAAGGGTTTGAAACCAGCATTTATTCCATACTTTTTATAGTTAAATCCATATTAGTGTCAGGCTTCAACATATAGCTCCAAAAGCAAGCAAGATTGGGCTCCTTTGTGAATTTTACCTCAGCTAAATGAGTAAAAATGATGGTTAAGGAGATGAGGATTGCTTAGGTCATGAGCCTCTTTATAAATGTTAATTTTGTAAATGTTTGAACAAGCCAGTCAAAGCATTTCTGTTAAAATTTAAGCACAGAGGGAGATATCTACACATATGCAGGAGGAATGGGAGAGGTTAAGCACCAACTGTGTTGTTATTTAGGAGCTTTGTAGTTTGCAATATTTCTAGAGACCAGTTCCTCTCTTCCTGGAGTCTGTTTTCTTAGCTAGTGGCATCAAAGTACTTCATCATTCCCAAAACTGGGAATTTTTACTGCTCTGAGAGCAGTAAAAACACAGAAAAACATGAAGTCAGGTTTCTGCAGGGGTGATCTCTTCAGGAAGGCTCTTCAGGTGACACTTCTGCCACTGCTGCTGGGGGTCTTTGCTCTTTTGCTTTGCTGCAGGAATTCAATGGACTCTGAAAATGAGGTGATCTGTCCTGAAACCTTCATTTTCTTTATGGAGCAGGAACAATGAAGGGAATCTTCCTCCTGTTATCATGAGTTTCTGAAAAAACTTTTCTGTCACGTGACAAAGAGGAACTTTGCCAAACACTTGGACACCTCGTGGACTACACTTATGGGCCTATGGAAAAAACATTCAGTGAAGCACCACTGACTTTTCTGGAATGCTTAAGATCTTTAAAGATCATTATTCACTGAGAAACTTACCCAAATATTGTCATCGTATGGCCATGTCATATTCCCATGCCACTTTTAAAGATACTGATTATAGGCTCTCATTTATGGCACAGAATATAATATTTTTTTACAGGATGGAGGATGTTCCAGGAAGTGAGGAGATGTAAAGAGGGTGAGAGCAGGAGGCAATTCATATAAATGCACTGCTTGATCTTTTTCCATGGAAAATAGAGAAAACAAAAGAACTTTCATAAGGTTTTATCAGCTAAAATAATCATATTTTACACTCTGTAGTAACCAAGACAATGGACAGTTAATAAATGATCTCATATTAAATCTGTATTTGGAGTCTTACTGAAACAAGCTCATTTCTCTACAAATACAAGAGCTGCCACTACTCCGTGTTTAAATCTGTCTGATCTACCAAAATAAATCCATTTCCAACCAGTCAAGCAGGATGAATCCCTGTGTAGTAATCCATTCAAGCATGCAGATAACGTCCATTATTTGATAGCAGCTTCTGGAACATTTGCTCCCAAAAAGGCATGCAATGACAAGATAAATAAAGTACAAACTTGCCAGTTTTAATTCACTAAAAAAAAAAAAATTGTTTGCAGGGAAGAGCTAATTTTCCCAAAGGTGACAAAAATAAAGTTTCACCCTGTAGTAGAAAGTGTAACGGGTGAGTGTAAAGAGATAAAAACACGAAATCCTACAAATAACCTGCAAAGTCAGTTCTTCAATCTAACTCACACAATTTTGGGTCTTAATTTTCCCTGTCGGTGTCTGTCGGTTTCTTAAATTTCTTGCATTTTCTGTTGTCCTGGAACCCCAGGATATTAAATACCACAGTGTCCACCCCAGGAATTAGTGGTTGTACTCCCGAAAAGTGAGTGCTTTGGACCAGCTAACAGGGAATGATCAGCTCAGGGATGTCTGGAAGCTTTCCTGTCTGGACGTATCCCCCACACATTGTTACCAACCACACCCGGAAACCGCGTCCCACGGGATCAGGGATTTACGACAATCTGCTGGATTTTAAAACCGTGTCTCTGGAACTATCATCGCATGTAAATGTCCTAATTACTAAACTATTAATGAGACACGCTTATCAGCATACGCAATGAGATAAAGATGATTATCTGTGAGTGCTGCCATCGGTTATCAGCGATAAACAGGACAATAATGGGGGTTTGAGTGTCACATTCCTCCCCAAACACCTCGTTTAGATTAAACAACACCAGCTCTTTTTGTCAATAACTCCACCACATCTTCATTGAATGAGTCACTTTTGTGTGCTCGCCTCTGCTGAAGGAATTTTGGGGAAGCAAAGGGAAAAGACTTAATGATTTCAAGGTACAGAAGATGAATAATTTTGTCATTATCTATTGATTGAACACATATCTATGAACTATTCAAATGTTAATTTCATTACTATGAAATTAGGAAAAGCTCAGGAAACATCCATTTTAAGATACTGGTGTAGAAAATGCCAATATCTGCAAAAAAAAATGACTCATATCCCATATTTTTTATATTTGTATGGGTGTAGAAGGGGATAAGGAATCCATGTCTTGAGTTCAACTGTTTTCCTTGGTATAATATAATTTATATAATGAATATAATTAATATAATATAATATAATATGATATGATATGATATGATATGATATGATATAATATATTTGTATATATATAATTATAATTATAATTATAATTATAATTATATATATGCAAATNGGACAGCTCTTAAGACTCTCTCAAGAGCCTTCCTTCCAGTGCAAGGCGTCCCTGCCCATGGAATGAGATGAGCTTTGAGGTCCCTTCCAACCCAAACCATTCTGGGATTCTCTGACCACGCTGGTGGGTCAGATGAGTAGAAAATGTCCCTACCAGAAATTAATCTGCTGATGCAAAAGGCATATTTTTTCCAACCCTCAAAGACGGTATTGTAGAAAGATTGATAAAATAAAATCATTTCCCTATCATTGGATTTATTGTTGTTACTGTTGGGAAATTTGACTTCCAGTGGGATGATTTTGGGCTTTTCTTCTGTTCCCTCAGCATCCTGTGGGTGCTGAGCAGTCAGGAATCAGTGGCTGTGCTAATGTAAATATTGCCTTGCACTGTAAGCTCTGCGTCCATGGGGGTTTTATTTCCAGGTGCCATTCCACAGGCACTGCTGTGCCTTGTTCTGTCAGCCCAGAGCTTCACTCCATGGATGCTGAAAAAGCTTCAGCAAGGAATTTCTTCAGCTCTCAGCAGAATTTTGTGAGAGCTCTGTCTTTCCCATGCAAGTAATTCAAAATAATGTTACAGTTTTGTAAACTTCTGCACCTGCAGGTTGTGTTCTATCATTGTTATGTTTCCAACTAGAAAAATATTTAGAGATGGGTGCCTTAAACCTTGGCCAATCACCCTAAGGGGTGGATGGCCGAAAGAACCCATTACCTTATGCCATATAGTACACTTTTTGTGAACTAACATGTAAAAACCCTCTAAGAAGTTATTAAATTGCTTCAGCCTTCTTTTTACCCCGAGCTCGGACTTTGTGTCGTTTCTCCGTTCCGCGGCGAGAACAGCGACGTCACTCAAAGGATATTTTCTAGTCAAGATTTTTAGTGTGACTGAAACTCTTCCAGCTTTCTAAAACAGAACCAAGGACATGGCTTGAGATGTTGTGCTCGGTAAGGTCAGGTTTGTGAATGGGACAAGGGTTAAATTGGCTTCTTGGAGCTCTTCCAGCACGATCTGTGGTTTTCCGCGTGACACAGGGGGTGGCAAGGCCCACGTTCACCTTTTGTATCACATCTTGTGAGCGCAGAAGGAGATTTATTTTTAACTGTGTCAGCTGCACAGCCCAATCTCGTGGACTACACTTATGGGCCTATGGAAAAAACATTCAGTGAAGCACCACTGACTTTTCTGGAATGCTTAAGGTCTTTAAAGATCATTATTCACTGAGAAACTTACCCAAATATTGTCATCGTATGGCCATGTCATATTCCCATGCCACTTTTAAAGATACTGATTATAGGCTCTCATTTATGGCACAGAATATAATATTTTTTTACAGGATGGAGGATGTTCCAGGAAGTGAGGAGATGTAAAGAGGGTGAGAGCAGGAGGCAATTCATATAAATGCACTGCTTGATCTTTTTCCATGGAAAATAGAGAAAACAAAAGAACTTTCATAAGGTTTTATCAGCTAAAATAATCATATTTTACACTCTGTAGTAACCAAGACAATGGACAGTTAATAAATGATCTCATATTAAATCTGTATTTGGAGTCTTACTGAAACAAGCTCATTTCTCTACAAATACAAGAGCTGCCACTACTCCGTGTTTAAATCTGTCTGATCTACCAAAATAAATCCATTTCCAACCGGTCAAGCAGGATGAATCCCTGTGTAGTAATCCATTCAAGCATGCAGATAACGTCCATTATTTGATAGCAGCTTCTGGAACATTTGCTCCCAAAAAGGCATGCAATGACAAGATAAATAAAGTACAAACTTGCCAGTTTTAATTCACTAAAAAAAAAAAAATTGTTTGCAGGGAAGAGCTAATTTTCCCAAAGGTGACAAAAATAAAGTTTCACCCTGTAGTAGAAAGTGTAACGGGTGAGTGTAAAGAGATAAAAACACGAAATCCTACAAATAACCTGCAAAGTCAGTTCTTCAATCTAACTCACACAATTTTGGGTCTTAATTTTCCCTGTCGGTGTCTGTCGGTTTCTTAAATTTCTTGCATTTTCTGTTGTCCTGGAACCCCAGGATATTAAATACCACAGTGTCCACCCCAGGAATTAGTGGTTGTACTCCCGAAAAGTGAGTGCTTTGGACCAGCTAACAGGGAATGATCAGCTCAGGGATGTCTGGAAGCTTTCCTGTCTGGACGTATCCCCCACACATTGTTACCAACCACACCCGGAAACCGCGTCCCACGGGATCAGGGATTTACGACAATCTGCTGGATTTTAAAACCGTGTCTCTGGAACTATCATCGCATGTAAATGTCCTAATTACTAAACTATTAATGAGACACGCTTATCAGCATACGCAATGAGATAAAGATGATTATCTGTGAGTGCTGCCATCGGTTATCAGCGATAAACAGGACAATAATGGGGGTTTGAGTGTCACATTCCTCCCCAAACACCTCGTTTAGATTAAACAACACCAGCTCTTTTTGTCAATAACTCCACCACATCTTCATTGAATGAGTCACTTTTGTGTGCTCGCCTCTGCTGAAGGAATTTTGGGGAAGCAAAGGGAAAAGACTTAATGATTTCAAGGTACAGAAGATGAATAATTTTGTCATTATCTATTGATTGAACACATATCTATGAACTATTCAAATGTTAATTTCATTACTATGAAATTAGGAAAAGCTCAGGAAACATCCATTTTAAGATACTGGTGTAGAAAATGCCAATATCTGCAAAAAAAAATGACTCATATCCCATATTTTTTATATTTGTATGGGTGTAGAAGGGGATAAGGAATCCATGTCTTGAGTTCAACTGTTTTCCTTGGTATAATATAATTTATATAATGAATATAATTAATATAATATAATATAATATGATATGATATGATATGATATGATATGATATAATATATTTGTATATATATAATTATAATTATAATTATAATTATAATTATATATATGCAAATATATATATAATTATATTATGTTTTACATATTATGTAGTATAATATAATATAATATAATATAATATAGTTAATATAATATAACATAGTATAACATGATATAATATAATATAATGTAATATAATATAATATAATATAATATAATATAATATAATATATATTCTACTGTCTGAGGAGCAAATTCATTAAGCAAAACACAGGCTGACTGTGGGCAGTAAAGAATTTCTTTCACAAAACTTAAGCACTGCATAAGAACAAGAAAAATAAAATTTCAAAGTTAAACATAAACAAAATAACATTTAAAAAAACATGGTTATTTGCCAGTAATGAGATTATCCTTACAGATAAAATTACCCCACCCCCAAAAAGTGTAAAAATATATCATATTAAAAAAAATGCACACTTGCTACTTTATTTGCCTCAAAAGCTGTTTGAAAATACAATCTGCAGAGGCCTGACCTCCAGTTTTTCCTTCATTTTTTATCCCTTCAGGAAGGATTGCAGGCAGCCGACTTTGGAGTCAGACGTGCAGAAGCCAATCTCAATAAAACACAAATTCAACTTCAACATGAGAATATAAATTTAAAAAAAATTAAGATCCTCCCCCCTGAGGGCCAGGTTTTCAGAGCATCTCTGGGATGGCTCCAAGCAGCCCTTTATGTCACAGGTCACGGGGTCACCAGCAGGGAGTTGTGGATTGAAGCCCAAGGAGAAGGAATGGGATTATCCCAGGACAATGTCCTTAAATACTTGGCTTTTTCCAATGAGAGGCTCCTTCACCGCTTTTGGGCAATGCTGCTGCTTTTTCCAGCTCGAATCCAGCTGTGGCTTCGGCTGAGGCAACGCTCAGGAAACAAAACCTCCCGGGGTGAGAAAGTCTTTGTGCCCATGCGATGAGAGCGCAAAGCCTCGAGGTTTGTGGGAGCTGGCCTTGGTCTGGACTGCTGTGAGAGCTGCCCCGTGATCAAGGACCACTTGTCTAAACTCTCTTGCCTTAAATTCCGGGAGCAACAAATCACTGCAAAAAACACGAGCCCTTGATGTCAGCCAAAGGTGGAGAGAGAAGTTGTCCATAGGGGAACAATGACAGGATTTCTGAAAATTATTTCCAATGTGCTTGAGAAGGAAACCTCTCCACAAGGAAAGACACTGAGGTGTAAATGTGACATGGAGAGGTAAAGCCTGACAACCCAACCCATCCCATTTTCCTGGAGGAAGACTGAAGGGTAAACATTAGGACAAGAGACACAACAACAACAATTTTTTTTTTCTTTTTTTTTACAGGAAGGCTTTTTATATAATGATTTTCATTTTGTTAATAATGAGATTTTCTGTACCAATACAATCATTCAGACTATTAAAACATTTAGACTATTAAAGCATTATTAGACTGTTAAAACATTAATCAGAATAACCATAATTTTTTTCATTTTGAGGTGTCTGTCTGCTGTGTTCCTTCTGCCTGTACCAAGCTTTGGTATGTAAAATTTTATTTCACCACAAGCTTGGGAGGAAATAACAAAGCTGCTGTTATCAAAGTTTCTGTGTCTGTATAAAACACAAACCAGTCTTTCCCAAGGATTAGGAACTGTGTGAGCCTTTGAAGGTCCAGTCAGTCACTGCAGACCAAAGCCACAGCAGATCTCCAGGGGAACATCGAGTCTGGATCCTCTGTGATGTCTCCTTTCAGTGCTGTTGCCTTCCCCAGTGATGTTACACAGAAAGCTGGGACAAAGCCCAGATCAGAGTCATCCCTACTGTTTGCAAAAAATCATTCTGGGGAACAGAGAGAGACTGCTGAATTCCATTCCTAATAGACAGAAAACCTGTGATATTTCAGTGTGGCACTTCCGATGCCAAGTCAGATTTTATTTCTGATGTAGCCAACTCAGAGAGAAATGCAGCTCCCCTAAAGCATTTGCCAAAAATATTTGTGAGCAACCAAGACCATCATAAAGTTAAATCTGGCATAAATATCTCAACAAAATCTTGCTGTGCCTTGCTGTTTTCTACAAGAGAGAAGAATTAGGAAAGTACCAAAGTCTCCATAAGGTACCTCAGTATTGAGTGTAGGAGAGCCAATGGCCAGTGGCGAGAAACTGCAGGAAGCTCTGGTGATTCTGACCATCTTGTCAAGATTAAACTGAGTTTAGATGTACGTACAGCAATATTCAGAGAAGGAAAAAGCCTCATTTTCACACTCAGGACAAGTTAGGAAAAGAAATAGGGACATGGCCTTTGGGCTGGACTGGTCAGCTCCAATATTGCCATTTTTATGGGCCAGTTTGATGTTTTACCACTGTCACTGTCATTGCTGGGACACCAAACTTGTCTTGGTGAAGAGGTGACACTGTCCCAGCACTTCACTGAGCACTGTGCATCTCCCCTCAGAAGGGCCAGGCCTCCAGAAACCCCATTTCAAGCTTAATTTGCTGTGATTAGTGATTTGCCTCGCTGCAAGGAGCCCCAGGCTGCCACATTGCACTGTCTCGGGCACGTCAGCTTCCCTCCTGGTGAGCTGACACCCAGCCAGTCACAGTCTGGCAGCTGGAAATTCAGTGGTCACCATCACAAATTTTTGAACTGAAGGATTTCATCGAGAGAGCCTTGGAATAAAATGTCTACTTCACACAGAATAATGAGGTTGGGAATACAACGATTCTTTCTCTAAAACAAAGCACTTTCATGACAAACTACTTGGTTTCATTAAGTTCACAGAAGCCTGAAATTAAACAGTGAAAAAACTGAGGATAAAAACAACCAAAAATTCAGACACCTGAATGCTCTTTCAGCTTTGGAAGAGTTTTGAGACCAAGGTTAGCTCATCAGAATTATTTTCCTGCTATTAATTATAAGCATCTCTGCCTAAAAGTACTGTCTGAGCCTTCATAATTTTATGCATCTGTGATATTACTTTATCAACAATAAGGGTTAAAATACCATATAACTACCAGACCAAAATACATCCAATCATCATCATGTAAAAAGGCAATTCCACTGAGATATTATCCATAGAAATGCTTCTTTTATTTACCTTCCTGTTCTTAATCAGAAGATAATTTTGTTGGGTGTGCCATCCCTGGAAGTGTCCAAGGCCAGGCTGGACAGGGCTTGGAGCAACCTGGGTTAGTGGAAGGTGTCCCTGCCCATGGCAGGAGTGGCACTGGATGGGTTTTAAGCTCCCTCCCAACCCAAACCATTATGGGATTCTGAAATAGCCATTCTCAGTGGGAGAGGAGAGATAAGAAGTAGGGTACAAAGAAATTGCCACAATGATAAGGTTTACATGACAACCAGGACTAAGGAACCCTGCCCGGGATATTCCAAAGAGAATGAAGATATAAAATGAAATGAAATGAAATAATGAAATGAAATGAAATGAAATGAAATGAAATGAAATGAAATGAAATGAAATAAAATAAAATAAAATTAATAAAATAAAATAAAATAAAATAAAATAAAATGAAATGAAATGAAATGAAATGAAATGAAAT
>VXAD01013457.1:120497-166518 GCA_013399195.1 Dicrurus megarhynchus
ATAAAATAAAATAAAATAAAATAAAATAAAATAAAATAAAATAAAATAAAATATAAAATAAAATAGACCAAAATAAAATAAAAATAACATCAGGACTGTGGTTTACAAACTAAGGGAATCTGTGTCTCAAATGCTCTGGAAAACAAAGCTCAAATTGCTTCTTTGTACTTGTCATTTAATAGACAAGTTCACAATACTTAGAAAGGAAGCACCCACAGTGTCAAGGAAGTAATGGGGTTCTTTTAATTTCCTTTGTCTGTCTATCTTGAGATAACCAGATTTTCCATTGAATTTGAGACTGTGAATTTGTATTGAATAAAGATGTATTCCTTTTTAAAGCTTCTCATGCACAATCTTCTCTTTTCCCAGTTTTCTAGCATATACAAATTAAATGATTTGGTTAAAATACACAAATTCAAATGAACAGAGCAGACTTTTCTGCATGTCTCATCAAAATTCTTTGTTGTTTTTTTCCCCAGCTTTTAGACAGACAAAAATTGCTCACTCTCCCTGAATGCTCAACCACTTGAAGGCTTCAAAATAATTTTTGATTTACAGGACATCAGAAGTCTTCAAGCGTTTCAAGTCTGAACATGACAATAGATTTCAGAACTCTGTTTTCCAGCCAGGCTCTGACAAGGCATCTTGACAGGAACAGAGAGAATGAAGAAAACCACAGAAATCTGGCATTAATACATCAGAATTCTGCTTTGTTGTGAACAAATCCCTCCCGAGATTGGGTCTTTAAAACGTGCCTACTCTGTGCTGCAATCAATAAATGTATATGTACGTGTCACTGGGTAATTAAACACTGCAAAGAAAGGGGTTTTTGGAAAGTTTCTATATCTAAGAGGCAAATGGAATGTCGATACTGAACAGCAAAATCTTCAGGTTGCATTTTCAGGATTATCCCAATTATGAAGGAAAAGAGTGTTGTGACTGATTCTCGAGTTCTAATGTAACAACACTGAAGAAAATGGGTGACTTTACATAGAATCACAGAATAATTAAGGTTGGAAAAGACCTCCAAGACCACTGAGTCCAAGCTGTGATCCCTCTGCAGAGCCTTCCTGCCCTCCAGCAGATCCACATCCCACCCAACCTGGTGTTACCTGGGACCTTACTTGTAAGCATACGTAGTGTCCTGAGATCAGAGCAATTAACACATTAAAAATTCATTAAAAAACCAGTATTACTGGGTCTTTGAAGAAGTTTATTCTTCCTTGCCATTTTTAGCTTCCAATATACCTGCAACGTCCAAAGATATTTTAATTCCAGAATAAATGTCACGGTGTATCATGGTAGCAATACACAAATGTGACCATGAATTCCCAGAATTGTTTCGTGTCTTTAGTAGACATTTTTGTCTGACCTCATGCAGTTTTGTCTATTTAATGCAGCTCAACTGACACAAATCAGAGGAGAAGTGAGATAATTTGAAGATCTGATTCGGGAGAACCTGCCATCAATCAATCTGATTCCTGAGGTGGTTTCGAGGAGAACTGTTAACAGAATGAACAATCTCAACGTTTTCTTTACGCTGCTTTTATTCTGCTCATTGATTTTGTGTCAGAGAGAGCACAGAAAAGACTTGCTCACATGTAACAATGGTATTTCTGTCAGGCATCAATGATGGGCACAAACCTTTCCAGGTGAAGGGTACAGTACGTGTGGAACTGGGATCTCAATTTTAAATTACTCAAATATTTCAATTTTGAGAGTCTGCCTGAAATTAATACACTCAGCAGATATAAATGCCCAGGAGCACTTTGGGAGTTTTTTATAGAAATCAACAGTAGGATCATTCTCGTATAGAGTCCTGCTGGAAAAGCAAACAGGATGAAAGAAAAACCTCCCGAGTTTAATTGGAAAGGATTCATATTTGTGACAGATATTTAAAGACAGACAACTTGGAGAAAATGCTTCTCAAAAGTGTTGTTCTGATGTCAGTGTTATATCAGTTCTCTCTTTCAATGCAGGAGCTTACTCAGGAACTCCTGTTCAAATCCTGGATTTAGCGCTGGCAAGTTTGACATTTCCAAGAACTCTTTAATGTGTGACAAATCTTCCCAGTGCTTCATTACAGAGCCTTGTCTTTGACAGGCATTGCTTCTGTAACTACATCAAAAATGGATTTTTTTTTTTACTTTTTGGGTGGAAGAAGGAACAACGACAACAGGTGGAATGTCAAGAATTTGTTACATTAAAATGTCATTCAAGGCAATCTAAAATTTACTTTATTTTAATTATTATCTTCTAAGAGAGGAAAAATCTTCAGCTGGAAACCAGGAATAAAAGTGTTCTGTGCTGAAAACTCTGTCTCACTATTCAGACTTGGAAATGACCAGCAATCAGGAAAACGAATCAATTAATTTGATGGAAAGGTTGCAAAGAAAACACCCCCCCAAAAATAATCCAGACATCTGTTTTAGAAAGCATCAAAAACTGAGCAGGCCTTTTCATAACCCTTGTGCCTCTCTGACCTCAGGTGTCTCAGATCAGCTCAGTGTGAATGCTGAAACACAGCTCCTGGGGTGGCTGTGAAGCAAAGGCAACTCCACAGCAATAAGAGAATGAGAAACAAAATAAATAATATGGACAACTGGATAAAGCCAGTAAGGATGAGGTAGGTGTAAAAAAAAAAAAAAATGTGACACTGGAGAAAATAACGCAGTATGGATTTTGGTTTTTCAACGCAGGCACGTTGTTGGAACAAAAAGACATTGGAGCACACATCTATTGTTATTTTTTCCTCATTTCTTATGCTGCAGCGCATTACAGTGTAATAAAATCTATAGCAGAATTCAGCCACAATGAAGATCATGGAATCATAGAATCCCACACTGGTTTGGGGGGGAAGGGACCTGGAAGACCATCTCATTCCCCCCCCCTGCCATGGGCAGGGACACCTTCCACTGTCCCAGGCTGCTCCCAGCCCCATCCATCCTGGCCTTGGACACTTGCAGGGATCCAGGGGTAGCCACAGCTTCTCTGGGCACCCTGTGCCAGGGCTTCCCCACCCTCCCAGGGAACAATTCCTTCCCAATGTCCAATAAAAACAAATTCTCTTTCAGTTTAAAGCCATTCAGATTTAAAGCCAGTCAGATTAAACTGGCTGAGCATTACAGTTTAATTCTGTTACGTGCTAAGGATGGAATCAGAAATGGTCTTGACAGAGAAAAAGTTCATCCCAAGATCCTTCTCTCAGACCATTTTCACCCTTCCGTGGATCATCATAGAGAGCTCAGGAACATCTGATTGCTAATCCAGTCTTCATGCCATTTGAATATGGTTTATAAAAAATTTTAATCTCTGTGAAATTTATACGAATTTACAAATTCATATGACCACCAGTCGGGTCATTGTTAGGAAATAAAACTGACTCATATTAATGCAGAGCTGAAAATTCTCTTTCTGGGTAAGTTTTGTGAAATTATGGTAAATTCCCTGGGATATTTAGGGAAATTTAAAATTTGAAATGGCTTGTGGGATTAAGGGCTTTACAGGGATGGGTTTTGCTCTTTTACAGCGGGTTAAGTAGATTTCCTTCTTTCTCTCTGCTGAGCCCCAGCTCTAGGTTCAGAAAGAAATGCTGTATTGAGGGAGACCCTGGAAATTTATTCCCTTTTCCATAGGGTCATAGAATGGTTTGGGTGGGAAGGGACCTCAATCTCATTCTACCCCCTTCCCACACCTTCCTCTAGACCAGGTTGCTCCAGCCTGACTGTGAACACTTCCAAGGATAGGGCAGTCACAAATTCATCCAAGACTTCAGTGATCTTTGGATAAAGATACAAATGCACAGAGGTTTGAAAACCTGGGCTAACACAAGCAAGTCCCAGGAATGCAAACAATGCTTATGAATTTACAGCACCAAAACACAGTAATGACATTTTATGCTTGGTATTCACCTGCAGAAGCACATATGACACCAAAGATAACTCATTTTTAAGCTTGTTAGTGGAAAATACCTAAAGCTAAATTCAAAAATGAAGAGAATATATTAATAAAATAAGGCTGTATAGGGTTTACTGAAGGACAGAGGACAAAACTAATCATCTAAACATCTTTCTGCAACAAATATAGATTAAAGCTAAACTGAGAATAGAGTGCTTCCTTCTCAGCTTCCACAGTGTTCTGATAAATTCAAATTTGAGTAGAAGGGTTTCTCACCCTATAAAATGCATTAATATTGTTATTATTAGTAGACACATGGTCTGTTTAATCAGTAGTTATTTATAGTATGTAATGATCGTTGATATTTCCTATGTTTTCTGTTACAATTTTTAAAAGATAAATAGAACTATGAATTAATTCCCCTTCATCATAAAATACTGCAATAAGCCCGAGAATACAACACAGAATTACTCCACTCATTACCAGTTTTTCTTCATCCTCTCTGGTTTATTTTTATCTACCATTCTTTCAAGATGTGCCTGGAAACCTGGATCTGGACTCGATTTTCCTTACCTCATTTGGTTTCTGCTACACGAGGTCAAAAGGATAAATTCTGCCCTAGGACAAATGTTTCTGTGATCTGCTTTTGGAAGAGGTCATAGCAGCCTAAAACTTTGAGCTGCAGCAATTGCAATGGGTTCAGGGACAAAAAAAAAAGGCTGGAATAAGTATTTATTAGAAATACTGGATTGACAATCACTTGAGCCATCATAACAGAACTATATTTTGGGTTATGTGAGTAATATCGAAATATGTGTAGTGTTTTGTTCAATAGACTGAGGGTGGAAGTCATTTCTGGAGGTTTTCCTTTACACAAAACCAGCTCTGTTGCTATCAATGCTGGAATAAGTTCACGACATCCTGTGTGATTCCCACAGGCTGACCAATGCTGATTTTCTTCAGAGATTCACAAACAGCTTCAGGAAACAATCAGGATTTTCTTGTCATCAGTCTGCACCCAGGCTTTCATTTTTTCAAAGTGGCTGAAATAATCAAGGGCGTTTTTTGAACTAAAATGAACCAATGAATTTGTATTCAAATTTCTTTATAATTCCATGTTTTTACACCCCGGTCAGTGGCCAGGTTTGGGTAAGGAACACAGAACAAACACCTATAACAGCTGAAGGATGAGTAATTTCATGGTTATTCTACAATGGGTCAGAATCCCTGATCAGGAAGGTTCACAGGAGAATGGACTTGACCAATTTCAGCACAACTGCTGATCAGCATCATAATTAAATCCACTCAGAAAACACCCTCAAGATGAGGATTCCCAGGCAGTCGTCCATGCAACCTTCTTAAAACAAAAAATTGCTTTTTTTTTTTGGAAAGACAGTTTCCCAGGCATCTGCCTCCGAAGGCTGCTGTAAAATTGAGAACAGATGCCCAACCTTTGCCATCCAGGATGAAGGTTTATGGCAGAGCTGTTTCCAGGCAGCAGGCTCATGGGAAACATTTTAGGAAAACAAGCCATAACTCTGACACCAGCTCAAAAATCACTTACCAAAACACGTTTCTGGAAGATATTTTTGTACCAGGAACTTGACATTGTTCTATTTAAATGTTATTGCAATAGACAAAAAATGCAGTCAGCTCTAAGTTCAGATGCCTTGTGCTTTGGTGAATTGTTGAAGATGTGAGTGACATGTTAGACCAAGGACTTGCAGTTTTCCCCCTGAAAATTGAAAGGCATCAAAGTAATAAAGAAAGTATTTCTGTGCTCACAGCAATTGGAAAAAAAAAAATCTAGGAGTCAATTTTTAGTGCCATTATATCCATTCTCTTATACCAATTCCATATTCATTTCATTTAAGAGTGACAGAAAGCTCACCCAAATCACAGTCTTTCCAGAAACCTTTAAAATATTTCCCATTCATTCGCTTTCTTACTGATACTAATAATACCTGTCACTTGCTTTTTTCGCCTTTTTTTGCAATTGCATTTCCAAAGAAGCAAATGGCAGGGTTCACCTAACACAGGTAATTCAATTATTTGGGGTGATATAGATACTCTGGGCAAGTTAATGGCTTGTCTTCAGCTGTCACTTTGAAAGGACAAAAGTTTTGGGTTGGTCGCCTTTCGAATCTGCTGCTCCTGCAAGGGTCTCAGCCACACTGAGGAACCACAAAAGTGCCAGAAATCTTTGCCCAAGGTGCTGCCTCTCCTGAAGGATCAACATGTTCTCAAGTGCCACACCCACATGTGTTTTGAACACTTCCAGGGATGGTGATTCCAACCACTGTCCCAATGCTGGACCACCCTTTCTGTGAATGCCTTTTTCCTGATATCCAACCTAAACATTCCCTGGCACAGCTTGAGGCCTTTCCCTCTCCTCCTGCCATACAGTGTGATGGGACTCATCACCCTAACCTCATTTCTGTGGGATTCTAGGCCTGTTCAAATTTTCACATCCTATTAGCAATAGGCAGAGGGATCTTCTGCAGGTCAAACTGTTCTGCAGACCCAAAACAGGCTTTTTTCTCCCCAAGCACTGTGTTGTCCACACCACGGCATTCCAATTGTGGTAAAGGACCTGCATAACCTCGGCTTTCAATGGTGTTGAGAAAAATGGGGGAATTTGCCTTTTATGTTTGCTGGTGAGACTAAAATTTTAGCTGGTGGATTGAGGACGGTCTACTTTAAATCTCCAAATTCACCTGGTCCATTAGTCAGGCACCTCGGGAGGATGGCAAACGTACTGATTCAGATGATTTTGTGTTCCTGTGCTACATTTGGATTCTATGTTGTAGCAACAGAGAAAAAATAAAACCCCAAACAAAAATCTGTTCTGCAGTTAAAAGTGTTTGTAAAAAATCAGTGTTTTGCTTGCAATGTGTTGTGCTGTCCTCTAACATAGAGGTCAACAGCTCGGTCAAGTGTGAATTCCAGAGGATTCTTAGCACTGGTTTTTCTGCAGAAAGATGTTTTGCCACCACACATTTTATTTGTTTGGTAGCTTTCTAATTCAAGCCTCTCTGCAGACACAAAAAACTCAGTTAAATCTGAAATAGCTGAAGGACAGAACAATGCAAGAGCAGTAATAAGGCTATGCTGTTTTGTTCTAGCTTTCAACAAGACTTGCATAATGTTTGAGTTTATGAATTTCTGTGTGTGAAGTAAGATTAATACTTTCGCAGCATACTTTTAATTTTTTACCCTTCGCTTTCATTTAATTTAAAAAAGCCCAAGGTTATAATTTCTCCAGCATGCTACAGATTGTCGTACAAATTCCCTCCCCAAAACAGCCTTCAGCCAATCCTGGCAAAACTCTAATTAAATTCAGCGAAAGGAACAATGAGCAAATATAAATGATAATTTTAAATGAAATCCGGATTAGCATGTCAGCAAAAGAAATTCAGTTCAGGTCAGAAAAACTGTCAAAACAGTACAAGGATTAGAATTCATTCTGCAGGAAGTAAGATACAACTTTAAAATCAGCTAATTAAAGTTTCCACTTGCCCTGCTTGGCACATTTTCTGTCAGAGGGTTTAAATACATGTCGTGGCCCTGTGTGCTCCAATGGTTTGTAATTGACATGTCCAGCCTCTCCTGAGTCCAGCTCTACTCCTTGTCCCTGGTCTAGGGGCTGCATTTCAGCTCAGACACATCAAGAACCGAAAATGCTGCAATTTAAGTAATTAAATAGTTATTGAATATTTTTGCCTCCAGCAAAACACATCCTGGTCCTTGCAGAGAGCAATTATCTTACAATACATCTATTAAGTGGTCTGAATGTGTCATAATTAGTCGGTATTACCTGAAAAGAAAAGGTCAATATTCTTATTCTCCCTTGACTGTGGATTTCCATTGGCAATGGGGTTAGAGAGGGAGAAGGCAATTAAATACTTGGTTTCTTGCAGGGTAATTGAAGAATTACAAATGGATTATTGTTGAAGTCCTGGGGTTGAGTCCTTCAGGTTTACTGGTGGCACCCATTTACAAACAATTCTGGAGCTTCCTCGAGCAAAGAGATTTTAAAAGACCCAGCCAAAAAAAAAGAGCCACTATAGTCAATGGATGCAGCATAAAATCCTGTCAAGAAGTGTAAGCCAGAGGAGCTGGATTTGATGAAAAACACTGATATTAGCACATGAATCACCTCATTGATAGATCAGAGAGTCATGAACCTTGTCTTGGTGGGTTCAGTTTGAGGTGCTACACGATATACTTAAGGTGCATCAACCTCCTAGGACCATATTTTTGGAATCACTCAGAGGTCCTCAGGGATGGGGTTTTGCTCAGGTGTGGGGAACTTCCAGCAGCCTGAGGCCTTGATGGGAAGAGTGGGATGTTCATGGCATCTTCCTCCTCTTTGCCAGGAGGAGGAGGGTGTTGATATTCTTGGGATCTACTTGGATTTTTACGTGCCTTTTCCCTGCAGAGACTGCCAACACGCTCCTTCCCTTCCTTTGATCCCTGTTATCCAGCTGTTCTCTTCTGTTCTCTTTGAAAGTGGTTTTACCTGAAGGATATGAGGTTTTATCCCTCTAACAACCACAGATTGACTGTTGTGATTGGAGTGAGCCTCCTGGGATCAGCATGTCTACAAAACCTTCCCCACAACAGTTTATTCTGGATGGCAAAGACAATTCAATTCACATAGGAAAATTACTTTTTATCTCTATAAACTAAAGTAAAACTACACCAAAATGTTGATTGCTAAACAGCTGTTATCAAACCTGACAAATCTAAAATCCTCTCAGTCTAAGACAAAACCAGAAAAGTCCTGAGAACCTGTGGTCTGTACAAACCCTCAGGTTTTTTATTAGCAAAGGCAAAAGTCTTTCTTGAGATGATAGATCTGATAGTGTTGACAGATTATTGTCTAAGATTGCTGAGAGAATAATTCCTTTTATTCATTGTGCCAATAAAAGATGTTTCTATTAGACTCTTTATTGTTAAAATATGAGGTTTAGTCTATTATATTGCTATGAAATGAGTACAGCCACGATCTGGAGCTTCACTGCAACAGCTGCTCTAAAAAGATGGCTAATTCCATGCCATTTTTACCAGAAAAAGGCAAATGAACAACACTGGCAGGTGAAAAGACATTCCCCACTCTCGTGGCATAACAGGGAGAAAGTTGCTGGTTATCTATAGACCGTATAGTCATATCTTCTGAAATGGAAGCAATTCCTGTTCCAGGAACTCTAAAGAGATTGAAATAGTGAATAAATGTCAGGGGAAAGCAATGCCATTTTCTACTGAAATACACAGGAAGAAATAATTTTGCTGGAAAATGTGTGGAAATATTTTACACTCGTGTTTTTCCTTCTCTCTAGAACAAAACCACTACAGGATGTTATTGTGATCTTGCACTTATCCCATCACATAAAACAACATGATGAGGAGAAGCAAAGAACAGAATCTGAATGTCAAAACTCTCATGTGAGGATTTGTGCAAAGGCCCCACAACTCAGAGGTCTTTTTTTTTCAGAGGGATTTATGACATCCTGGAAGTGCAGCTCGGGAAGGAAATCCATCCTTTAAAGAGGGGCTATTTCATTAATCCTTAAAGCAGGATCCTGTTAAAAGAATTGCTCCATTAGAAGTGCTGCTTCATCCTTGTCTTTCAAAGAGGATGCCAAGGGAAAGAAGAAATATAGTTGCAAGTAACCATAATTTAAGGATTAAAAGGGTGGTTTGTTTTTTGGAGGTATTTTTTAATATCAATTAAAACTTATTTTTGTAGAAACTGCAGCTGCTTTCTAAATTATCATCCAGATGTTGTCTGCAAGGAGAATGTGGTGAGCACAATAAACAACATACCTCAAATCTGCTGACTGATGAAGGCAATGACCTCAGCAAGTTACTTCAGGTCTGTTTTGATTTCCAGAATCTACAACAACAACAACACAAACCCCAAAAACCAACAACAAAGAAATCCCAAACCAAATCCCACCCAAAACATTTCTTCCTGATCAGCACAACAGAAGGAATCTATCTTTTAGACAGTTAAATTGTTTTAGAGAGAAGGAAAAACACGAGTGTAAAATATTTCCACACATTTTCCAGCAAAATTATTTCTTCCTGTGTATTTCAGTAGAAAATGGCATTGCTTTCCCCTGACATTTATTCACTATTTCAATCTCTTTAGAGTTCCTGGAACAGGAATTGCTTCCATTTCAGAATATATGAAAGACTTTCAACTCCTTGCATGGGATGGATGCAATGCTTATTGTTCCATCTGTGCATTTGTAGGGTGGGAGAAATTATTTTCTACCAGTAGTGCAGAACATTAACTTTGACTTAATATTTCTTTGAGCCCAATACTCTGTGTTCAACTGAACCATATGTTCTTGAAACACTTATCCTGAAGACACTGAAATGAAAAATACCTATTATTCTTCTCTTTTTTCTGACAGATTGTTTCCTTTATAAATCACTTTTGCTCTTATGAATGTCTGGACCTTTCCAAATCCCCAGCACGGTTCCAGTTTGAATCCATCTTCCCTGAGCTTCCAGCCCTGGTTTACACTGAGACTTTCTCTGCTAAATTATTTTCTCTAAAATATTTGTTGTCGGAAAGGGTTTGACTTCCTGATTAAGTTGTATTTCAGTCTTTTAGAAAAGCTGAATAGGTCATATTCTTTAAATCTCTTACGTTAAAGAAATTTTTCTGGTGTTTTCTGTGGTTTCTTTAAAGGGTCATTTTTTCCAACATTCTTTTCTTTACATTGCAAAGATTATATTTGTAGATGATATTTCAACATCAGGCGAGCCAATCCTATGTTTCAGTTGCAAATTACACATTAAATACTATCTTTTCTCACTCACTCTCCTGTGGGGACACATTGATAAAACTTTTTTTCCTGTCAACCATTAAAAATCAGACAAGAAGGCTCACGTTGCTTTTCATACAAGGCCATCTACACCTTTTATTATGATTCTATGATTCCATGATTTTGTAAGTGATCCTGCACTTTTGCTCCTGGTCGTGGAAGTATATTTTCAATGTATCAATCAGAGACATCCTGTATATCCATGCATATGACCACAGAGCATGTTTGGTTTTTATCTTTATGCTGTATAAAAGTGATTTAAAAAATCTCAGCCTTTAAGAGTTATACTATTTGGTCCTGGTCTCATTAAAAAGTATTTATTTTAGCATGTCTCAACCAACCAAGCAAGAATTCATTTCTAAGCAAACAGGGTTTTAAAGAAAATAATATTTTGCTAAGTTAATACCTAATAACACAGCAGGAAAGTCTGTCTGCAGTATTTTAAGGTCGGGATGCTTCCCTAAGACATGATGTTCCTCGAGGCAAGGCTCCCATGAACTCTTGCTCCAGATTTAGGAAGGAAACCCATAATTGTTGCAATATCATGCCTGTCCCTTGCAGCACATGGGATCCTGCATCCTCAGACATCAGAATCCAGCACAAAGTGGGGACTAATTTCCTATGCCCTTTCGAATCACGGCATCATGGGATGATTAAAGGTTGGAAAGAGCCTCTGGAAGTCTCCATTCCACCCCCTGCTCTGCACAGGGCCAGCAGATGTCAGCTTGCTGAGGGCTTTGCCCGCTGCAGTTTGGAGCATCTCCAAGTCAGGGAATTCAACAGCCCCCTGGCAGTTTTTGCCGCTGTTTGAAGCCTTTTCAGGCTTTTCACTCTGTGATTACTGCAGAGGTTAAGCCATATTTTCTCTTTGATACACGAGCCCACAAATGACTCTGTGTAGCAGTAATTTCTGTGCCACCTGACACTGGGCCAGGCCAAGGTCTCCCAAGCCAGGTAGGACTGCTCTATTTTGTTTTCCAACACCATCACAAAGAGTTGCAATCACAGGAAGCTTCTAGAGACTGTTAGTGGTCCTTTAGTCCAATTTCCCATTGCAAGTCTGTATCAGCTGTGCACAAGTTATTTGTTACACTTCCCCAAATGCTTTTGAAAGTCTTCCTAATAAAGTATTTAACATTAAAATAAATTACCTGGAATCTGTCTCCAGGCTGACCTGGCAAATGATGCTTTGCACAACAGGCAATGTCAAAGCAGGGTGTTCCTAGAATACCAGAATGGTTTGGGTTGGAAGGGACCTCAAAGACGATCTCGTTCCACCACCTGCCATGAGCTGGGACATTTTTGCCCACAAATAAGTTAAGCTTATTTGTGGCTTGTTAGAGGTATAAATAACCTTGACCTCACTATATCCATTAAATAAGGTAATGCAATGTTAAAATAACTCAGTTGTGTAGCGCCTCAATATCTACAGAACATTACATATTTTTAGGCAAATTAATTTATCTGTGGAGCACGGTTGGATTCTTCATTGGAAAGAAAGTAATGTTTCCCTTTCTGTTTCTCCCTATAAGGGGCATATACCTTGCCCCTGGATCCTTGGAAGTGCCCAAGGCCAGGCTGGACAAGGCTTGGAGCAACCTGGGATAGTGGAAAATGTCCCTGTCCATGACAGTGGATGGGACTGGATGGGGTTTAAGGTCCCTCCCAACCCAAACCATCCTGTGATCCAGTGATACAGAGAAGAAAACATCAACATTCGTAGATATTCAGGAAGCTGTAGTGACCTTATTTTAAAACTGAATCAATACTTCTGGAGTCTCATCTGCTGAGACAGAAATGTTACATTTCAAGAAGAAAGAAGGGTTTGGGAGCACGGAGTCACTGTTTGCATTCACGTGAAGTATGACCAAGTCTCTTCCCACTTCCCCCTAGTGTTTTTGTGCTTTTATTCTACTTAGAATTTCCTTACACACACATGCCTTATCAGAGGACATACATATTTATAAAATTTCTATAATTTCCCACATGGAACAAACAAACCCAAACTCAGTGATTTGGAAATCCCAAATCCAGACTAAGTGTAAGCCTAAAAATGGGTACGAGCTGAAAGTACAGTGAAACATCCATGAATTTTAATTCTAAAAACCGAGTTCCAGCTTCTGAACTTGAAAACCTTGTACCAGACTTTCCTGGTTACTGTTTCCTCCCTTTCCTCATCTCCCACCTCCATATTCCCCAAAGCCATATTTACATCCTTCAAGCAAGACAAATGTTAATATGCATAGTAGCATTTACATATTTACAAGTAGGCAAAGTCTAATGACATAGAAAGACTCTTTGCTCTGAAAAATCATTGATAGGTTGTTAAAGCAAAAAAAAAAAAAAACCAACTTACATTTCCAGTTGAGCACAAGAAAGAAGAAAATCATCAATTTATATTCATATTTAGGCTACATGAATCATAAAATGTGCTGTAATGTGCTGCATGTTATAAACACCTAGTTTAAGCAGCTTTCTTGTTTGCAGTAGGGTTTGTCATTACACAAGGAACTTATCAACTGAAACAGATCTTCATGGAAAAGAAGCATTACATTTTCAATGTGGGGTTTTTTTTATTTTTTTAATGTTTAAGAGAGTAAATTTTAGTTTGTTTTACTGGTAAACCATTAGGAAATACTCGTTGCTGAGCTTCAGAATAAACACCAATTTTTTGTGTGCTCAGTTTGGGTGATCATCTGACCTATATAAAAGAATTTTTCTCTTATTTTTTTTTAATATGTTAAAATTATTCTCATCTCATTCCAACCCCTGCCATGGACAGGGAACCTTCCACTAGACCAGATCTTCTCTGGGCAAACTGTGCCAATGCTTAGGTAAATGAATTCCTTGATAATCATTGAAATTCTACATTTAACAGCTACTACAAAATGTAGTGTCTGCTTGGTTTTGTGCTTTGTTTTTTTTTTTTTTTTTTTTAATTTAGAATGAATGTTATACATGAAGAGAAGGTTTTATTTATCTAATGGAATAATTATTGAAACAAGAACATTATAACCAGAGCAATTCATCATGTGGAGCTGTGTGTTTACTTAAACGCAGAAAAAGGTCTGACCACAGCTGAAGTCCTTATGCCAAAACCAATCTATTTTATTCACAGATAAACAACTCAAATTAATTCGATTTAATATTTTAAATTAGTAATCTAACATGTAAATAAATATTTATGAACCGGTAGATACTCCTGTCCTCTCGGTGTTCACCAAATCATGTCCTGGGGTGAAGATCTGACAGCAATCCTTGGGAAATGATGTTGCTCCTCTGGGGAGTTCCTGTCCAGCCCTGATTGCAGTCCATGAAATCACACAGCACTTCCTAAACCAGTGACATTTCGGGCAGAATCATAGGAGGCTGCGGTGCAATCTCTCTGCCTAGAATGATAATCTTCATGGGATCTTAAAACTGATGCAATTCGGGATAATTCTGTGCTCCTAAATGGCCAAAGTATTGCAAAGGATGGCAATAAACAAAATAAATTCTGTTTGCATCACTCTCACACTCCCCTAATTGCTCCCTTGAGATACTCCCACCTTCATCTGTCCTGACAATGCCATAAAACTTGGTGTTCTGTGGAAGCTGATCCCAAAGCAGCACTTTTTCCCCATACCAATATTGGTATAATATGTAAATAAATTCATATAAAGATGTTGACCTGGGCTGGCTGCCAGAGCCCACCCAGATGCTCTCCTGATCTCCCTCCTCAACAGGGCAGGGGAGAAAATGAGGTGAAAAACCTCATGGATTGTGATTAAAAACAAACAAACAAGGAGGTCACTTACCAATTATAGTCACAGGCAAAGCAGACTCAGCTTGGGGAAAATTAATTTAATTGATCACCAACTAAAATATGTTTGAATAAAGAAAGCAAAATGAGATTAAAACACCTTCTACCACACACACTTCCCTGAACTCTCCCAAGGGGAGATGAGCAACAGGGGAGTCAATCCATAAAAACCCCTCTCTGCTGCTCCTGCCTCTTCACACTTCAGTAATTTTAGAAAGAATTCCAAAAAAGTACACCTAGAAATTGCATGGGAAACATTCCCTAACACAAGTCCAAGGACAATTAACTGATGCTTCTGAGAGTGATGTAACACTTATTAAAATACAGTGCAGTCCTCAGGGCAACCTGTTCCCGAGTTCCCTGTATTTCAGAACAAGACTGACTTGAATTTTTTATAGCAGAACCGAAAAAAAAAACCAAACAAAAATGGATTACTGACAACAAAACCCAAACAAATAGTGCAGATGCGTTTGACTTCTACGGGACAGCAATCAATAGGACTTGTGGGAAGAAAATGATCCTGATGCTTTTCAGGAACAGGACAAGAACAGACACTAAATTGGTGTACGTGATTAGGATAAAAAAGTGAGGCTTCTTATTAAGTTTCTGAAAACACTGTTGTGAGAGGCGCTGTTTTGCTGCTTATTTTTCTGTTACATTAGTTTGTGTAAAATAACAATCCTGAAACGTCGGAGGAGATTAAAAAAAAGCACTTTGCATCTATTTCTTCTCACTGCAAGAGCTTGGATGTTCCTCCAGTTGTGAAAGCTGAGCTACTTTTTGCTCTTTATGCAGATATTTGGATAAATAATATGTACTTAACTACCACCCCCACTTCCAATTTGCCCACTTATATCCCTATCCAGCTCCAATAAGGCATTTTATAATTTTTATATGCTGAGGGATAAAATAATAATCATGCTTAGCACTGAAAATTACTTCGATTTTCATTCACTGGATGACCAAGTCGCTCACAAGAGGATCAAGGAGGCACAATGACATCGGATCATAATGACAAGGAATGGTTTGGGTGGGAAGGGACCTTAAAGCCCATCCACTCCCACCCCCTGCCATGGGCAGGGACACCTTCCACTGGCCCAGGGTGCTCTAAGCCCCATCCAGCCTGGCCTTGGACACTGTCAAAAATCAGCATTTTATTCCATCACTGCTGAAAAACCTCACAAACAAGCTGGCAACAACAGACCAAACCAAGCTAAAAAACACTCACATAAACTGACCCCAAAAAACAACCAACAAAGAAAACCTGCTTCTATTTTAATTAAAAAAAAATTAATAATCCATCTGCAGAAGTTAACTTAAGCTCATGTGCTCACACCAAACCTACCTGATGGTTTAGAGAAAATAGAAAGTACAGAAAAAGCCAATTTGGCCACACACGGTACAGCAAAACCTGAGTAATTTTTATTTCACCATTAAATCTCAGGGTGTGAAGGTGGGAACCTTCTTCAAGACACCAGATTCCTTATAGGAAAGTTAACCCTCTCCAATGATCCCAAAAAAAGAGTTGTGTGGGTTTTCCCAGTGCCCACCCCATCCATGGGCAGCTGTGCAATCAGTCCCAGGACAGAAGCTGTGCCCACAGTCAAGGAATGGGCCAGGAAACAAAATCTACAGCAGCAGAAGGCACCTCACCTCCTTGGATCTGAAACCTCTGGGGACATCAACATGGAATCATGGAACAGTTGGGGTTGGAAAGGACCTCGAAGACCACCTGGTTCCAACCCCTGCCCCTCCAGGGACAGGGATGCATTGTTGTTCCACCGCTGTTTTCTTCTTCCCTTCACATAAATTTTAGCTGAGGAGCATAACTTAAATCCCTAAAACTCAAATATGCTTAAATCTTAACAGATAAAGCTCCTGAAATGTTTTTAGCATTATGCAATCATTTTGGATAGAATTTCACCTTGGAAAAAGGAAACTGAGGAATCTAAAAGGTTCTCTCAGGTGCATTTGAAGAGAAGCCTATGCATAATTTTCATGTGGAAATTAATAAGCTGGAGTCTTAGGCAAAAATCTGCATGCTTTTTTTTTAACTGCTGATTTTTATATGCTCTGAAGATTACAATGACTATAGTTCAGACTAGTTTAATGACCACTCAATCAAGAGAGGTCACTGACTTTTAAGTCAACCTTGGGAATGAAGAACAGAATATCAGAGTCTTGTTTTACGTCTGCCTAGAAAATTAATGATGCATTAAAACGTAATGGCAGTGGAGTCCATCACCCCTCATAAATGGTCCATCTCCATGTGTCAGTGTGTACATTAAAACGATGTGTCTTGGAGTAAATGAGAGAGGGATCAAAAATTAACCCCATCCTCTGCGTAATTACTGCGAGGTGATGATTGGAATAAGCACTCCGACTCCTGACAGTGATGGAGAAGCTTCCCCACCACGGACCTCTAGCTGGGAATGAGCTCCATGTGAAGGACCAAAGTCACCCCAGGAAGCTCTGCTGACATCAGCATGAGTCAGACCCCATCAGGGTTTTATAAAACCTCATTATACGGTCAAACAAAAGAGTAAGTGTTGCGAAGTGGCAAAAAATATTTCCCCTTCTCTAATATTTATTCCACGTGTCAAGTGTTCAGAAGGCTCCCCTCTCGAAGTGAGCAGCAGCAAACACAAGGGTTGATTACCATTAAGTGCTTTCCTTTGAAATGCAAACTCTCTGCAGAGACTGAACACATCATGTTACCCGAGGAAGGGGTGTCTCAGTACAGTCAGTACAAAGCCTCCGGAGCCCTGACTCTTCCTCATGGCCCCACTCTTCCTCAGTGCTGGGAGAGACGGGGTGGAGCTCACCCTGTTTAGTTTAAAACATAAAAGAGAAAAACGCCAAAAGCTTCTAACAAGCAAAACCAATTGATGAACAAAGGTTTCTCTCAGGTGGTTAGGAAGCCAGAATAACTGAAGATTTTTAGTGCAGACTGTCCAAGATACTTGTAGGGAGGAATCACGGGATCATGGAATGTCCTGAGTGAGAAGGGACACAGCAGCATCATCCAACCCCTGGCCCTTCACAGACACCCCAACAATCCCACCCTGGGCATCCCTGGCAGCGCTGTCCAAACGCTCCTGGAGCTCTGGCAGCCTCGGGGCCGTGCCCATTCCCTGGGCAATGCCCAGAACCCTCTGGGGGAAGAACCTTTCCCTGATCTCCAGCCTGATCCTCCCTGACACATCTCCAGCCATTCCCTGCAGTCCTGTCCCTGGTCACCAGAGAGCAGAGATCAGTGTCTGCTCCTCCTTGAGGGAACTGTTGAATATGACACTAGATTCCTTTTTGGAAAGCAGCAGGAAACTGCCCAGAAGGATTAAAGATTTGTACACAGGAGACTGCCGACACAAACACGGCAGTAAAATTAACTCATTCAAAACGTAGCTCCACACCCTATATGAAACGTCCTATGAAACACACCAGCAACAGAAACTGTGACACTAACATGGCAGATATTACTAAAAATTTCTTTCAGAGCACCTTTTTGAAGTGAAATACTTTGAAATAAGGCATGGGTTGATGTGTATTGTCTTTAAAGGGAGTAGAAAATCTTTCCCAGTGGACATCCAATAACACCTCCTGACCTCTTCAAACGTATTTCAGACTAGTAGTCCCAATCTATGGTGCTAAAATCCTTTGCTGATAGGGAAAATGGGAAAGCAATAACCCATAACAATCAGCTGAGATTCTGTTACTTCCCCAGCATCATTGCCCACGGGCTGCTGGATGTCAGGCACTCCTGCCTGGAACAATAAGGAAGTATCACTGGTGTAATTTAATTCATTAGAGAAGCTTTATGGTCGATCATCCAGCCCTTGCTTCTGCTTAAAAACATCCCTTACTGACTGCAGCAGTGAATCGACTGGAGAGAAACATGGGAATTTTATTTCCAAGGAGCTCCCATCCCTCGGAGCGTGGCAGAAGACGGAGCAAGCCTCGGGACAGTGATTCACTGCACTCCACATCCCTCACCCCACTCCATACAGCCCAGGCAGAAATTCCATTACAGCTAAATGGAAATCAATTACACTTTTCATAGGCTAACTGCAAGTCAATGGTTCTAAAGGATGAAAATCCAAAGTTCACTACAAGTTTCTTATTACCAAAGAAATCATTCAAAAGCAGCCCAAGCCCTGAATATTTGGGGAGTTAATAGTTCTTAAAAAGCTCAATACATTCAGTTAACAATTGAGGGTAGAGAAGCCTCATTTATTAGGTAAGTCAGAAATTTCAGAGATTAAATTCCAGAGATAGATCTTAAGTCATAACCATTTTTGTCCCACATGTGTACATTCCGCTGCAAGTCATGGAGGAATCACAGAATTGTAAAGGTTGGAAAAGACTTTTAAAATCATCGAGTCCAACCATAAAACCAGCACCACCACCATGTTCACCACTAAACCATGTCCTCAAGGGCCACATCCACATGTTTTTTGAACACTTCCAAGGATGGCAACTCTGACACTTCCCAGGACATCTTTTCCCAGTGCCTTACAAACCAGAGGAGTTGTAGGAGGAGTCTTGCTACTGAAGCAAACTGAAAAGCAGTCATTTATCAGTCTGCAAGCAACCTATACAGACATTTTTAGGGACTGCAGTTGGACATCTGGCATCTCCTTCCTTCTTCCCAGTGTGTCTGCTCAGCTTTAGGAACTGATCATGCTCCTCTTGAATTTTGATTGCGTTGTGCTGGCTTTGAAGAACAATTGCCTGCTAAATGTTGCTGGCTTTTGCTTTAGCTTTGCAAATAAATGTGCTGGTGGCCGCTAAATGAAGTGCTAGAAGTAAAAACTATCAGAAATTATTGCCCTCTTTGCAAAATGAAGTCTGCTTCTAATGCAAAGAATCTCTGGTACCCAAAATAAAAACCTCTAGAGCTTAATCGTAGAAAATCTGTTTCGGTTAATATTGAATTATTGACCTTCTCACAGAAGTACTGCTAGTTCAGGCAATTTCTGTACCAGCAAGGAAGTTTAGCATTGAAAATAAACCCGACTGAAAATAGATTGACTGTGGAATTTTGCACATTTGTGATTTCCAGGTATGAGAACAATCTTTGTTGCAAAGGCCCAGAGACAATGCCATAAATCATTGCCCAGCAGCCATTGCACCCATCCCTACAATGCCCCAAGAGCTTAAAATGAATGCAAATCTGGGCTGCTGCCCAAATGGGTGGCTTTTCCTCACACTTGTCCTCTTCTCCATTACATTTCCCACAGTTTCCTCCCACAACTGGCAGGATGGATGGGTACCATGCATGGGAACAGGGATGAGGAGAAGAGAGATTTCCCATTGGGAATAGCCCCCCCACACAGTTCACGATGAATAAATCATGAAATCAAAGCATAAACCCTATGTTAATATTACATATTCACATGTATATTATGAATAATTCACTGTGACCAGCTCAGTTCTTCTGTATCCTTTCTCCAGGGAAAGTTATTGCGATGGGGAAAAGAATTCACCTGTTCCAAAATCCAGTTGTCTTTAACATGAATCTTTAAATTGTATTCAGAAAAGGCCAGCTTTCAAATTTTAAATGTTTTATTTAAATTTTAAAGGCCAGGCTCTTTAACTATCAGAGCAGGTTCCTTGTAAAACAGACAACTTTCCTCACTAATTATTTTCTTTCCTGCATCATTGCAGCTAATTTTTCTAGTAAGTTTTCCCTTAGGTTTTCCTCACAATGCTGCTTTACATCATTGTCAAATCCTCACACAAATCCAGATGGGATTTAAGTCTAAATGGATATGTTTGTTATGTAGCTTTCAAAACAACAGGATTGCCTGCAAAATAAAATATTAAAAGGACACATTATGCAGTTTTATTTGCAAATCCCGACTGGATGCTGGTTACATGTTGTCTTCTCCTTAAAAGCATTATTTCAATATTCCAAAAGAAATACCACCCTCATTTTAGGGGTTTTTTTTGATGTTTTAAAAAGTCTCTACTTGCAAGTGTCAATGAAGCTGCCAATTTTCCATAGATTTTTCTCAATCATTAAGCTTAAAGTTATCAGAACTGTGGATATTGTTGCACCCTAACACTGGATCAATGTCACATTCTTCATGTAATTGTATATAATTTTCCTATAAATATCTGTCAGTTTTAGTTGTATCCTTAACTTCGGCAATTTTTAAATTTTTGTAAACAGGCTTATTATTCTGAGCCTTTAAATTGATCTGGGTTTAAGTAACTGCTGTGTTACATTCAACCTTTAACCTCCTCACTTCACAAAACCACCAATGAAATGTTTTGAAAGTAAAATTTTCAACAAATGACCATTAACAGTCAAACAATATTGTGCATAAGAAATATCTCAAAACTCTTTAGGAATATTTTTCTTTATTCTCAACCAAAAGAGCTGGGCGATATTACTTGTTCATTACTTCAGTCCCAGAAATGAAAAAAAAATATAAAAATCTTTTGTCACTTAAAAAGATGAATCAGTTGTCCCTTGCACGTTATCTCAAGCCTTTTTTTAGAGCATTATAATTTTTAATTAGATGGAATATTCACACTGAGGCAGGAAGCGAGGAAAAAAGACAAAGTTGTGATAAACAGAGCAATAATCAGAACAATAACATGACACTGACTGAACAAATTAATACCAGAAATTAAAAGTTTGTAGCTTTGAAATGGTTTTTCAATAAGTTAACTCAATTTATTCATGGTACTCTATGTTGTGATTATGTGCATGATAAACAATTTTTATAATAAAGCAGTGATCTTGATACAAATATTAAATAGCAATAGCAAACAGTTACCAGAGTGTGATTTGTAACAAATTATGGTTTAGATATTAGCATATAAAGTATATTGCATATTCCTGCTGGCCATTATTTTGTAGTGAACTTTTCAAGGCATATCTGTCGCTACATTGTGCTAATTAAAAATTAGCTTGATGATTACAGAGAGACAACTTGAAGGCTGTTTTTAAAATACAGAGGCCACCAAGGGTATGAGCACAACATGTTGGGAGAGGCCTTGAAAGTCCACGGACAGGAATGTACTGAATCCTCAAGGGCTTGAGCAGAAATCAGAATTTTCCTATCCTTGCAGTGATGTAAATGTTACAGCTGGGTAGAAGCAGCTTTAGGGCACAACCTGACAGTGCACAGGGTGTGTTTACAGCCTCTTGGAGATGCCAGGATCAATAGCACAGGCAGGAAGAACACAAGAATTACTCTCTGATGATTAAATTGAAATACACCGTCCTTCACTGCACTTGATCTGTTCTAGTCGGATTTTTAGTCTATTATTCTTCTCTGGAGGGTTGGCTCTAATCTGAATGCAGCATCTGGGGTAGCATCAAAATATTGAATCCATTTAATCAAGAGGGCTTTCAGAGCCTTACAGAAATCCAAAATAAATATCATCTCTGTATTCAGTGTTGGTTCTCTGTGCTTCCTTCACTAAAACAGGCTTGGCTCTTGCCAAACACACATTTCACGTGGTGGCGGAGATTGAAACTTGCGGGGGAAATGATCACAGAAAGAAAAGTGTTGTGGCAGAAGGAACTACAGAGGTACCAGGCCCTCAGAAAATTTCTGTCACAGGTTTTCATGCTGGAAAAGACCATTAGGATCATATATCACATTATGTGCCCCCATGGATTCTTGCAGCAAGTCTCAAACATCTCACACAGACAGTCATTCTCAATCACTGAGATTACCACAACCCTAAGTCCGTTTTTCAAATTTAAAGTTCTTGCTGTTTAGTCACCTTTAGAACTTTTCATCCAATTCCTCCAGTGAAGCTGAGTAATTCTAGTTTCTGGGCATTCAGTTTCATATCCTTTCCCATCAAAAATCCCCTCTCCAAGCCAGGAACTGATCAAATAATTCCTAATATTATCTTGGGTACAGAAAGTAAGTCTGTGTGGTCTGCTCCTTTTTCAGCTTCAAATTTTTTATATTCTTAGAAACTGAGAAGAAGAGTCCGAAAAAATGTTGGCCCTGGAACAGAATGAATAATTAGGTTAATAATTCACAGACTGGTTAAGAGTTAGCTGGATAATACTTCACCAAATAAAATTTCACCAATCATAAGTATATTAAGGACAATTAGCAGAAGGTTTACAATATTATTTAAACAAGATAGGCCAACATAATTTCTAAGATGACTGCTCTCATCATGTGTACCCAGGCATTGAACTCCATGGGTAAATAACATTAATGTTAGGCTCTACTCTAAACATTAAGATTGTCTGGTATTTGTCTTTCTCACTCTACACTGTGCTCAGTGGAGAGAAGATGTGAATTGATCTCACTCATTTTCCATTTGTTCAAAAATTAGAGAAGCTTGTTGCTACAGGCAAAAGAATACCAATCTTCTTGTAAGCTTTCATTTCTGTCCTCAGACCCATGGAAATACATTTGATTTTAAAGCCACTCAGAACATAAGCACACTGTTCTCATTGCAATGAAATATTCATTTGCAGAAATAAAACTAATTCCTATATGCTGCCTTATTATCCAGTGTTCTCCTCTGTAATGCTCTCATGCTCTCCATGGCTGGAATGAATTGTCACACATACTACAGGGATTTGAGTTATAATTGAATTATAATTTGTCAATAAAAAGCTTCTATAAGAAGGAAAGGGAAAAAAAAAGCAAGATTAACTCTTCTTTTAAAACCATATAAATTTTAAAGGCTGTGCAATGACTGTAAACAAACTGTCAGTGGGGACTGCTGGTTTATAGAAGGATTGACACAAAATTTTATCTGAACAGCATCCAAAGGGTCAACGCTGAGTGGACACTGAGGGCTCAGATTACAACCACTGAACGACCTCAGAATTTCTCTCTCACTTCCACTTCAATTGGCTTTATCTGCCAGTTAATGGAATTATTATATAAAGCCCCAAGGTGGGCGTAACCTTGCATTCAAAACTTTTATTCTCTATTTATTCTGCTCATAAAGAAAAAAAAACCAAACCTTCATGGTTATCTTAAACAACTGCTTCCCCAAAAGTGGATCCATACAGAATACAGCTCCAGAGGGATGTGACTGGTTTCACACAAATGGGATTAGGAGACTTCTGCTTCTCCTAAATGATAGACTCTGCTTTTCTGAACTGCAGCTCAACGGCAAGGCTTGAAGACAACAGGCTGTGAGTGAGTGGTCATCATAATTTCAACCCTTTTACAGTGGGGATATCTTGTCCCTGGTGCTTGAAACTGCTACAGATCAGGGGAACAGGACAGTAAGATCTCTGATCTGTGATGCTTAAGTCTTTATCTAAATTTTAGGTATTTGACTGAAAGCAGTGAAACCTGGTCAAATGTCAGCTGGCTTTCAGTTTTTAGTTTATGTGTGTTCTCGGCCCTCTGAGCGAGGCCACACAGAAGTCTCCTCTCCGGAAATTTAACAGAAGACAAAACCAGAAGAGAAAACAAAAAGTGCAAGTCCACCCCAACACTAACAGGCTGAAAAGTGGTGTCAACAGAAATCATACAGAATAAATTTCCAAAATCCTCCAGAAATTAAGGTTTGAAATAGAAATACTGCTGTCTTCCTGTCCTTCAGAGTGCTATCAAAATGACAGCTCTGTGAATGGCATCACCAGAGTTTTAACTATTTCAGAATGAAGCTGCCTATGTGCTGCTCTGATCGCCAAGGTCTTGGGGTTAAGACAGGATTGTTCTAAACACAGTCCAGTCCTCTAAAGGAAAACTAAATTTGGCTACTCTCTTGGTTTCTTAACCTAAAGCAAGCTGTGCCTGGATCGAAACACGTTCCAGGAGGCAAAGAGAAATGGAGAAGCTCAGTTATTCCAGGAAGGTGTCCCTGCCCACGACAGGAGGCAGGAACCAGATAATTTTTAAGGTCTCTTCCAACTGAAACCCTTCTTTATTCCATAAAATACTGACAAAAAAATGCTCACCTCCTACTGTGAAGGCATGAAAGGACCAGAATTAGTGTGGATGTAGGACCACTTAAAGGATTTAGGAGCCATTTTCTTCCTATGAGATGGATCTTCTGGTTTGGAAAGCAACCGAGGTCTCAGGTGTGTGAGGAGGAACTGCCACAGAGCCCATGCTCAGAAGTGTGGATGTGCAGCTGTAACTGTGCTGAGCTCTTTCTACTTCAACCTTTAGCCTCGGGGAAAGAAAAAGTCAAGAGGAATCAGAGGTGCCTCCCCAACATCTGCAAAGATAAGTAAGGCCTTTGTGCCTCTTTCAAGAGCCCAAGTCCAGAGCCCCTCTTCCTCTTCAAGGAAGGCATTTCACAGATCTGACGGCACAGCCACAAAGCTCGGAGCCGAACTGAGGCTTTCTTTCTACCCCCGGCAACGATTAACCTTTTCCCTCAGATCTCCCAAGGCGAGATGAAAGACCCCTAAAGATCAGAACTCCAGCAAGAGAGTGTGACCCACTCTATCAAGGGCTTTAAACATTAAGACCAAGACCTTGAACCCCATCAAAACACCAATAAGCAGTTTGTGCACAGTAGAGCAGCGGGAAGGATCGAAAAGTCCCCGCCCAAACTTCTTAGGAATTGCCCTGCTCTGTCCTGCATGAGCTGGAGGTAATTGCAGAGTTTTTTAGCAGCATGGAGTATGTTTGAAGTAGTTTGACGGTGATCTGACAAAGACATGTAATAATGTTATGTCAAAGGAGCAGGAGTGCTGCAGGCCAGTGACACTCTAAGGCTGGAAAAGAGACCGGGCTGAGCAGGGTTTCCTCTTGCTCCTTCCGTGGCCCAACACCTTCTGCTGGCAAACGTGGGAGAGCTGCCTGTCTCCTGTGGGAATGGTGTCTCTAAATTCCCACATTGATTTGGCTGTGGTTGGTCATAACCATAGTTTAGGCCCTTCACAACTTGAGTGCAATGCAAAGAATCACCGAGAATAAGTTATAGGGGAAGGAAACCACGGTAATCCTAAATAATCATTTATGGGATGACAGTTTGAAGGTGACGAGGGACAGGACCTGAGAGAATGGCTGGAGTTGTGCCAGAGAAAGTTTAGGTTGGTTATTTGGAAAAGGTTCTTCCCCCAGAGGGTGCTGGGGCACTGAACAGGGAATGGGCACAGCCCTGAGGCTGCCAGAGCTCCAGGAGCATTTGGACACCGCTCCCAGGGATGCACAGGGTGGGATTGTTGGGGTGTCTGTGCAGGGCCAGGGGTTGGACTGGATAATGCTGGAGGGTCCCTTCACGCTCTGGATATTCCATGATTCTATGTGTAAGCAAGTCAATGTATATTAAAAGATCCAATCACAGGGAAACAATCCTGCAATGAGAACTAAACTATTAAGAACAACAAGGATCCTATGAAATCGTGCATTATATACCTGATATAACCTGTCAATTATGACTATTACATACTCCAGGTGATATAAACATTAGGTGAGTCCAACTGATTAAAAGCACCTCTAAAATGTGATGGTGTTTGCTACATGAACCCCAGTGTGGTCCAAGTAAATCAGTTATGGAAATATCCAGGTAACATTTAAGCTGTGAGCTTTTCCTCCTGGAGGGGTGCTGTGCTGGGACCACACCTGGGCAAGAGAAGTCTCCTTGGAAGCTGTAGAACTGAGTTTCCATTGTTTAACATGTTGCCCCAGGGGAAATGCATGCTGGAGCTGAGGTGTTTCTGTGTGACAAATACAGTTCAGCTGAACATTATTCACAGCTTTGTCAACACTTCTCCCGAGTGTTTGAAGAAGTTATTTAAGAACTCCAGGAGTTGAAAAAAAAAATGTTTATTTGAAACATAATGGATGTGTGGAGAAGAAAATCAAAAGTAGTGCAGATGACAGATTTTTTTTATAGCTATGGAATGAATAATGTTTTAATCCTTTGCACAGGAGAACGGGTGAGGGAACAAAATAAATCTCTTAAAGGTCACAGGTGGTGCTTTGTCTTCATAATAAAAAAAGTTGAGCTTCACAGTTTATAAAGAGAGTTATTTTTTGTGCTTTTTTCTGCTGCCTCTAATAAGACCTACAGGCTTATTACTTTCCTCTTAGTATTATTTAAACAGTCCAGGAAACTATTTTCTTAGTCAGCTTTAAACATATTGAACTATTTTGTGGCTGGTTTGTGGCTCCTGGCTTTGGAATAATGAAGTTTTCAGCAGCAGTAATATCAATACCATTGCAATAATTTCTTTTGTTTGTCCAGAACAAAAGAAACCAACAAAACCAGACAAAACCAAACAAAAGTTTGTCTGTTTCTTAAAATACAAGTATTAAGTCACCAGCTACAGGTGTTCTAATTAATGAAATAAAGAAAAATTGATGAAGAAATGGCAGTGTCCAGCACACCAGCTGTTTGAAAATGCATGACAGCATTATAGTGGTTCCTAATTAAAGGGAAAACAAAAGCCTAAAGAGAAAATACAGACTTTCAGCCCCAAAACCACCACTGGAAAATGTGTAAGTCAGAGTTTCTAAGTGAGGCCATAAATTTTCTTGATTTTTCTGGTGGAGAAAAACACTGACAAAGTATTTAGAAAGTAAACACAACTTTTTTTTTGGAATTTAGAGTGAAGAAATAGATTCATCAAATATGAGAGAATTGGCTTTTTCACTAACTTACTGGTAACATTCTGAAACTTCAAATATTTGAATTTATAAAACCTGTAATTATCAATTGGCATGAATTACATCTCAAGATGTAATTCTCAGCTTGTTGGAAGCCTATTTGCAGGTGGAGATAGTTTTGGAGTCTTCTTCAATGCTCTGTGCACTTTGACAGTATTAAAGTCTGGATTTTGGGCCTCTAATTCAGGGTTTGAAGAGGTGCCTTTGAGTTAAGAAATGGTATTTGCCATAAAGCCCCTCTCCATTTAGTAATATTATTTAACCTGTTCTGGTGGTTAGGCTACAGTAACTCATGTTTGATGCTTTTGAGGATTCAAGAATGAGTGGCTTGGTTGAGACAGAATAACTGGAAAAGTTGTATTTACTAAAACTTCTATTACGTCCCTGAATGCAAAAGAACATTATATATTAAAAAAAAAAAAAAAAAATATATATATATATAAAGGGGAAAGATGTAAATATTTAATTATATTCTGTCGAGTGTTGTTTGCTTGTAGCAAAGTTCTTCCTCTCCACCATTCTTGACAATAATAAATCAATAAAAATTACCAGCTTTTCTGTTTTAACTTGGGGCAAGGAACACGGGAACTTGTGATATCCAACAAACAACTAAGTGGGCATTAATGGGATATAAGTTTGAGTGAGAAGTTTATTTACAGAGGTATCTAAAGCCTTGTTTTAAACCCTGAGGCACTCCAAAGCTGGAAGAACCTTCTAGGCCTGCAGAACACAACCAACTGTTCATTTCAGCCCCATAAAAGCAGGGGTTTTCTTTCTTTCTTTTTCCTTTTTTCCTCTTTTCTTTTATAACCTACGTGCTTTACGGTGTTACAAACCCAGGTTCATTTGTGGTAAAACACCCACTTGACATTTGTAAGACTCTTGCCACTGATTTCCTGGGAACAAGGTTGGTTTCCAAGCACTTTTATCATGAGAACATAGGCTGTAAAGCCCCAATAATTTCAGAAAGCTCCTTAAGTAACTAGTTTAAATTGCTACTAAATTCTTTAGATAAGAGTTTGTTTTACAGAGAAATTTGGAATGCACTGCTGAATTCAAGGGCATCGAGCTCAGATAGATTTTCCCAGTAAGACATATATACATTCTGTTCCAAGAATTTTGAGAACTCACCTTTCATTTTGCTTCTGCATCTTTATTTTTAAGCATTTTCAAATTTGCTTTTTAAAAAGAAGGACTTTGCCTACAGCAGATTTAAGTGACGATTTTTTTCAGTAATAAATTTTGTCCCTTAGACGTGCATCACTGCATGGAACACTTTGCCTGGAATGAACTGTCCTCCTGAGTGAAACTTATTATGGTGTCAAGGGTCAAAGAAAGTGTAAACAGGTGAAAAAACAAGCAGTGAACTCCATCATGCCATCCTTCATTAATAATTTTTAATTTTTTTTTGTTTCCATTGAAATGGTTGTAGATCCCGCTGGCTTCCATTTATTAACTCAAAAAACTTTTTCAACTGGTTCCTGCTGGCCAAAACTTGAACTTCACAATTAAAGTCAGAGAAAGATGGAGATCCTGAGCAGCCTTGTTTCAGAAGTGATGAATCCCAAAACATTGGGAATACCTGGAAATATTTTTGCTGATGTAGCCTTTTAATATTAACCCAGATCTGCTCAGACATTAGAAACAGATAATTGTGAGTGCAATGTTGGCTTCTTAAAGATGCATTTGAAAGCACATTTGGATGTTCTGATTTAAGGGGTATTGTCCTGGTCCCATAGAACCAGAGAATCATATAGGTTGGAAAAGACCTCCAAGACCATCAAGTCCCAGCTTTGAATACCACAGTGCCCACTAAACCCATCAAACCAGAAAACAGAACAGCCAAAATGAGACTTTACACACTGGACAAAGGTTCCCAAATAGTTTTAATGTTGTGCTGCTGGCCTGGCAGTCACCGAACAAGTTCAGCCTCAAAAAGAAAATTGCAAGAAGAAAATAAAAAACTATAGTAAAAGCCCACCCTTCCTAATTCAGAAGAATATCAACAAACAGACAAAGTAGCTCTGTTGCTTTTAAGTACACAGAAAAGGAAGTTGCAGCCAAGGAAATGCATTGGAAATGAGGAATTTGCATGAAGTTCCCTGTCTGAAAAACAAAACTCTGGGAAACTCTGTCTTCAAAGTCCTGGGAGTGACGAACCCTTCCCCACAGCCTCCCTGTCAGGGGAATGCTGGCACACCAGTCAAACAACCAAAGCAGCAAACAGCTTCTGGGAAGCTTTCAGGTCTTCTAAAACAAACTCATTGAAAACAAACACAATCCGAAGTATTTATGCATCTCCAAAAATACGTCCTGCTGGGAAAATATCGGCAGCGAAGGAAAAGCAAAGTGAACACCAGTACATCCTGCAGAAAAACCCTGATTCACACATTCCCACAGCATTACAGAGAAAGCCAAGCTCCACTTTTGAAATGTTAAGAGGTTTTGGGTTTTTTTTTTTTTTCAATCAACAGAGTTAAAAGAGGCTGAAACACTGAGCCAGCAATGATCCCACATGGAAATGTTGTCTCTAAGTGTGGCTTCAAGGGGGTCTCCAAAGCAGACAATTTAAAGGCTTCATGGCCACCGTGCTTTAAAATTCATCATCACTAACTGTCTTCATTTTTTGGGGCAGTGTTTTGAAATCTAAACCTGAACAAGTGATGAAGCAGCATCACCTCTATCAGGGGATTGGGCTGTTCCCCAGTGGCTCAGAGCAGTGGAGCAGAGCTGATGCAGGGACCTGTTTCCTGCAAAAAGCAGCAGCACCCAAAGCAAAAGGCAGTCAATATTTGCTTGCCTTGCACCAAGGCGTGAGCACGCTGAAATAGTGCAGCTGGCAGTGAGACAAAATGGGTTTAGCAACACTTTTTTTGTGAGAGGAAGACACACTGAGCATAACTCCATTCATTTACATAAATATCTGCAGCCACAAAGGGGTCAGCAGAGGCCCTGAGGTACAGTTGCACAGAGAGAGCAGGGGAAAACACTTGGAAACAGTAGAATCAGCAAGATAAAAATAGGGAATTGAGAAGCAGGAGAGCTGTGTGCTGGGACCAGGTAATTCTACAGAATAAGCAAGAAATGAGCCTGGTGAAACCAGAAAAAGTCCTGGTCTTGAAAATAATTTAGGCTCTATCAAGGGCAGATGAGATTATCCCCTTTTCTTTTGGGAGAAGGATATAAAACACCAGCAATGGGAAAGGAAATCTGGGGAGGAAACAGGAGTTTGACTCCAGCTCCTGCTGTCCAGCTGACTCTGGCATTCTGGCAATATCTTCTGCTGGGACAGAACTCCTCAAACTGATGTCAAAATCTTCTGCCTTCCTGTCATTTGTCCTGTCCACAGGTCTGTGTTTCATGTGTTTTATTGGTTGGTATTGCTCAAGGCCAGGTTGGATGGGGCTTGGAGAAACCTGGGATAGTGAGAGGTGTCCCTGCCCATGGAAGAGGGTGACACTGGATGGGCTTTAATGTCCCTTCCAACCCAAACCAGTGTGAGATTGAGATTCTGTGACTGCTCTATGCTCAAAACACACCAGAAGCAGCTGCAAAAGGCTCTTCTCGCAGCCTATCCCATGTGGAATTTATCCTTCTGCCAGCGCTGTAACTCACACCACGGGCACAGAGGAGATCGAGCCACACTCCCCACCACGAGTGAGGCATCCTCACAGCATCCTCCTGCTCCATATGGCACATGAGGAATAACTGCAAAGGCTTTTGCTTTTGGCTTCTTCTCCAGAGAAGGTGTGCAGCATGGATTGCTCCTTTGGAAAAGCCAGCAAGCACGGAGTATGGTAAGATGCTCCAACAATTTATAAAACCCCAGAAAGACACCTCTCTCGCAGGCAAGTAGAGCAATAACTGTGTTCAAATAAAGCACTTATCATATAAAGATAAATTTTCATTCAATTGCTCCCAAATGCCCAAGCCAGAAAAGACAGAAAGTGAGTGGCCTCAGGCAACCAAGAGTCTCTTGGTTTACCTTTGCAGGCACCACAGGGAAATCACTCCTGTATTTCAGGAATGTAAAAATATTACATTTGGATTAAATAAATAGTCCTGACAGCGCAAGACAAATCATGTTTGTTTGGCCCATGTAATCAGGACAATGAGAAATGAGCTATTTACACTGATAATCTCAGGCTGTTATCAGTAAGATTAATCTGTCTGCAGAGACATTCCCAGGCGACCCCAGGATCCTGTACTATATTTATGCTAGACTTTGGAGATTTTTGAATTGAGAGAGTTAAGGAGAACATTACAAACACTTTTAGATTCATTGGAACAAAAGAAGAGCACAAAAACTAAACTTAAGGATTTTGTTGTAAATTTGTTCCCTACAATCCAATGTTAACTCTGGGAATTTGGCTCAGATGTGTGAATTGAAGAAGCATTCCCTGGATCTTACTGCAATTTTCCATTCAGCAGCCTCCCCCTGAATTGCTGTTATTAGCATTCCCAGAAAAGCCTCCAGAGCAGAACCAGGCTCAAGAATGCATTTATCAGCAGATGCAATAATAGCAAATTTATTGCCCTGAGGAGGCAGCTCTTGTAGACTATATATATATATTTTTTGGACACTGACTTCTGAATTATTTGATAATCACTTTATTTGTTGGCCTTACGAGACACAGAGAATGACTGCAACTGTTTACTGACTGTTTGCCTCCACTTTTCTTGTTGTCATTTCAAGATTTGGAGCATTTGCTCTGGGCTAATTGGCTAATGTTTGCTCAAACTGACTCCTGCTTTAAATCCCTTCCCAAAGGAAGAGCTCAGGGCAGCTATTAGAGAAATGCTGCTGTTGGTTTTCTTTCCTACAGGATTCTCACAAGATTTCTTGGTCCTTCTTGCCGTGCTTTTCTTCTCTTGCTGAGATGCTGGGACTGCACCTCAGAACACCCAGCTTTAGTGGATGAGGTCAGCATGTGTCCAGACCACTGCTCCAGATGGAGAATTAAACTATCCAGTGAATCCTGCAAAGCTGCACAATGTTTCATTCCAGCCTCATTGGAACGAATGACAATAATGTTGAGATTTGAGTATTGTTAATGCAATGTTCTCACAGGAGCTACTGGTTGTCTCAGGATATTATGGAACACAACTGTGGCTACAGAATGCTCCATGTTGACCAACAAAACCTGACTACATTTTACAACAACGTCTCGTAGCTCCCTACAGGAAGTGTTCTTCACATGTGTCCCTCACTAGTTTTTCTCCTGTTTCTCAATGTCAGCAAATTCATAAGAGCAGAAAAACAAAAAAAAATCCCAGAATGCTCATCACATTCTTTCTGATGTCCACAGAATTCCAAAAGGGTTTGGGTTGGAAGGGAGCTTAAAGCCCATCCAGTGCCACCTCCTGCCATGGGCAGGGACACCTTCCACCAGCCCAGGGTGCTCCAAGCCCCGTCCAATCTGGCCTTGGACACTGCCAGGGATCCAGGGGCAGCCACAGCTTCTCTGGGCACCCTGTGCCAGGGCCTCCCCACCCTCCCAGGGAGCAATTCCTTCCCTATATCCCATCCATCCCTGCCCTCTGGCAGTGGGAAGCCATTCCCTGTGTCCTGTCACTACATGCACATACATGTTTATTTTGAGAGAGGGGTTCTTTGCTTGCTCTTGGGGTTGATTTCTTTCCTTGGTAGTCATTTTTCCTCCAAAATTTTGGTCTGAGTCTTCACGTAGGCAAAAAGCAACCAAAAATAAAACTTCCCCCCACTAGGGTTCATGCAGTCTGGGGTCTGCACTGGAAATCCTACTATTGATAAATTCAGATGGGAAATTACAGGAGAGAGTTTCCCAAGAAGGCCCAGTTCCTACAAATGATGTGTTTCATCAGGGTGGCCCTTTATCTAACACCACATTTCAGCATGGTAAGAGATGTATTTCAGCCAACGTGGGAAGAAGAAGCAGGTAATCAGAATTTTGGGGTATTTGCCCAAAAAAACCCCTTCTTTACCATTAATGAGTTCCTTTAAAGCTTACCCCGAGTCTCCAACTGGCAATATGTACTAAGGAAACAATATTTAGAACCCTTCTAACAGAATGAAAATACACTGATAGAATATTTTCATTATAACTACACCCTCCTGTATGATGAGGTGATTTCTGCTTTGTGGGATCTTTAATTTATCTGCTCTAGGTGACAATTATCAAGCAGAAATCACAGCTATTATTCTTTTAATCTAATCAGCTATGGTCTAGTTTACTTCCAGATGTATTCTATTGACTAAAAATGAAAACTCTAATAATTCACAGTTTCTCTGGGATCAGTTTGTCATAATTTGATTAATTCCCTCCTCATCTTCTCCTTGCTTTCTAATGTTATAAATCAGCCTAATCAAATTATTGTCACTTTCTCCACACAGGCAGAAAAAAGACAGATTGTCTTTGCTGTCAGCAGTTGGCAGAAGTCTGAAATACAAAGTTTGTTAAAACTTGTGAACAAGCAAAAAGTACAGACTCCCAAAAACTGCAGATTCCTTCCAGAGCTCCATAGACAGGGCATATATTAATCATTCATACAATTTCATCTCCTTCTTATCCTGTGTCTTACTTAAATGCAGGAGTTTTGAATCAAATTTATCATTGTAAATAACCAGAGCGGGGGGAAAAGGAGATTTCTGCAAAAGCAGTGATTCATGAGGGAAACTTTGATTTTGCTTGATATGTCTTGTCTGAATCTCTGTTAAATTGCTCAGCCTGGAGGCTGTATTTCATTTTTGTTTGTTATGCAGCGCTCGTCTGGAGCAGCCCATAGTGCTGCCGTGGAGGAAACATGGAATGCCAGCATTCTCCCCCAAATAAAAGCCATATTTCTTTGGGAAATGATTCTCCTTGGAACTGCCTTTGGCTTCCATAATATTCCACATGCAGTTTTTGCTAAGAATCCCATCTTCCCTCATTTTATAACCCCAAGCTACGCTAGTGATTAATCTAGTTAATTTAAGTTTGAAGAACATGCTTAGGTTGAGCTTTTGATTTTACTGACTTTTCTAAAAACTTTTCTAAAGAGCAAGTACAACTAATTAAGAATCTTCTTGCTGCCAATATTACATAATGAAACTAAATCACAGGATTATATAGTAACTGGGAATAATCTGATTCTGAGAATGTCATGATTTATTTCCCCCAGAAAGAGAGGAGTACTAGGGAATAAGGGAGAGAAATCTCACCTGGAGCAGTTTTCTAACTAAAGACTCATTTTGAAAATGACAAAATAAGATTGGAACAGGTTGTACAAATGAGAAGGAAAATAATTTAGTTTTATGTAAGTGTCATTATGTTTGGCTTAAAGCTCACAAAAAGCAAAAATGAGAGGAATTTCAATTAGGTCTATAATATCATTAAATGAAAAAAACCAGACTGATGCAATGTTCCTGATGAAAGCTCAGGATTGATGTGAGGTGGGAAACTTTTTCATAGAATGAGAAGAAAGTCTGTGTACATAGGAATAAAATGCTACGAACTTACACAAAACGTGTTGATTCACTTACAAGAACATCTTTGCTTCTGTCCTTCCTCCAGCTGTGGTTCTTGCACTGGTATTTTACAGCTCTGGGCAGGCATTAAGGAAATGGTCACACTTGCTAAGCCATTAGACTGTAAAACTTTTATTCTCCTATTAATGCAATGGAAGATGAGCCTGGAGCAGACTGTCCAGTACAACTGCTCTAGAAAAGGATAAATGCGAGTAAACAGAGCTGATCCAACACAAGTGCAGCATTAGGGAACCTCCTGTTCTGCCTAGTGACAAAGGGACCAGAAAGGTGGATTTAATCTCTTCTGGCTTTTGTGATGTCAGGTAAATTCACATCATCAGTGCAGCACTGGAAAGCAGAATTCTTCCCAAATGATCAGTGTCGATATTTTATCAACAGCTGCTTGGCCTCTTGTCCTCACCAGACACATCCTCTGGTGTGACTGCTGCAGAATTCCCAACCAATGAAAGCATTCACAGTTAGTAGGAGTCTCCCTCTTTTCTTCGTGGAGAGAGAACAGAAAGTCTGAGTGAAATTCCCTCAACAATTTTTCTGCCAAGTCACTCCAGAGCTGGATCTGTCTGGATTTCTCCATTGTGAAATCTCGCATCCGAAATTCCACAAAAAATAACTGTGTGAGGGATTCCAAAGGCTCGTTCATGTTGTGCAGCACCATATTCATTTTGGAATGGTGCCATTCACAGATGCAAATGTTTCACACAAACAGTCTGGAAAAAATCCCCAATAACAACAGAAAACCCTGGAAAGTGAGCCGGGAAGATCAGGTGAAACTTAACACTGGGAGCTGAATTCTGTTCCCCGTGGCAAATATTTCCTCCATCACATTCCCCACAAAAATATATTTTTACAAGCTTCTTTTGGAAAAAAAAAAAAAAAAAAAAAAAAAGAAAAATTGAATGAAAAATTAACAATGTATAACAAGCTTTCTTGAGCCCTGACACTTAGAAAGTCAAACCCATTTAGTCTAAGATAGAGAAAAGGTGACCCAGACATGAAATGAAGGTCTACTCACGAAACAAGACTCAGAGTGCCGAATTAATGCTCTACAAAATCAAGGGAAGAATGACAAAAAAGCCCCAACGATTACTAAAATAGTGAAACTTCTGTTGGTTAAATGAGGAAGTTCCTTCATGTCAGCCCAGAGAAAACAAGGGAGTAGCAGGGTTTGTACTCCTTGGATGAGCTCAGACAGGTGATCATTTCCAGCACATCAATGAAAAGCAGTGGGAAACAGCTGTCTCATTTGCAGGCCTTTCAAATGTCAAGTAGCCTCGTGACTTCAATGAGAGATTTTCTCTTCTAATGGTCTTTGTTCTTCAGCAGTGGGAGGTGCTGCTCCCGAACTTCTATCACTGAGGAAAGAAGAGATGGCCGTGATGGGAGGATTTGAAAGAACGACTGATCAGGCCGATTTCAATCTCCAAACCCAAACTTCAGTGGACTCATTCACTCAGAAGACACTTCCTGCTAACATTAAAATGTTAATTAAGATCAGGACTACAAGTGCAAAACCAGTAGCTTTCATCCCTCACTAATTCTAACCCAGCTCTGAGTACACGGTATTTTGGAGGCAATGCTGAATTGTTGGTGACATGAGAGGGAAATAAAACCCAAGAAAAGCAAGTGAAGAAAACGAAAACAACTTCTCACCTCCAAACAGCCCCTGAGCAATGGCAACACCCACCACCCTCCACCTATCCAGTTTTATTGCTGAGCAGGATGTCAGATGGGCTGGGTTGGTTGGGATCAGCTGTCCTGGCTGTGCTCCCTCCCAGCTGGGCTTGCACAAGGAGCTGGGAGGGTGAGGAGGAGTAAATGCTGTGTGAGCACAGATCAATCACAACTGAAACATCAGTGTGGTAGCAGTGTGGTATCTGCACTGTTTTCAGCATTACTCACACAATTTTAGAACACAGCCCCCTGCAAGCTGCCATGGAGAAAAGGAACTCCACCCCTGCTAAAAGAAGTACCTGGTCATCATCCTTGGGGATGCTTTCAGTCGGGAGGTCGAGGAGGTCATGCTGGAATTCCCTCTGACATGAGTAGTGGGAACCACAGTGGCCTCAACTTCTTCCTTCTCCCATCTTCCTCCACTGTGTTCTTACTGACTGAGAACAGTCTCCCTGTTCCCATGCCACTTCCTCCCCTCCTGGAAAGCAGGATCCCATCTCCTCTAAACAATCCTGGCGTTTTATTACCTTTTTTTCTTGCTGTTTATCCTTTTAGGTGTTCAGGAGCATTCAGATTATTTTTAATCCCTTGTGCTCATATTTTCCTTACTAAAAGGAATATACCACAGCCTGTTCCAAGCTGTTTGTGAATATCCCTGTCCTTGGGATGGGACATAGTGACAGAAAGGGATGTCTGGCAACGTCCCCAACACAATTTCTTCAGTTTATGTCAAAATTACAGAGTGTGGCCAAAGTTTTAAATCTTTTGTTGTTTCTCTCGTATGTACAGTGAGCATTTTTTTTGTCTGAGAAATACTCCCAAAACCTGCATCAGAAGTAAGACAAAAATGAATGACCGCCCTAATAAGTTAGTGGATGTATTATGCAGTCACAGCCATGAAATCAGTTCCTCAGCTTTCCTCCCCTGCTACACTGTGTTATTTACCTGTTATAATTGAATCTATAACCTATTTTTAACTTGGCCTGAATGGCCTAGAGATTAAGCAGGACCTGCTGGAACCTACAGCTCTCTGTGACCCAGAACACCAACAAAAACCCAACCAAATTAGGTGTATTGAAAATCGTGAAGGGATTTCCTCTTGCCTAAGAATTCGGAGGGTGATGACAATAACATTTATTTCCCTAACATCAATAAACCTTAATTTTGTCTATTATAGCTGAAGATGAACAAACAAAACTGTTGAACTGAAATGAAACCTTCTCCCTCTACTGTTATAAGTGAGATAACTGGGATATGAAGCAGGGAAGGATCTGCAATATATTCAAATATCAAACCTTAAATAGTAAAAGAAGAAGAAACCTCCACCAGTTATTATTTTCCAGATTTTTCTCTCATTTACCCTTTTTGTCTCATTTAAGCTCATTTAATACACTCTACATGGAGACAAAGATTCCCTGCTCCCCATCTGCTCTGTTCTTCTGATTTGTTCCCTTTTTCACCCCCAGGAATTTAACTCCCACCAGGAGCTCACGAAGCACAACCTCACAAACATCTTTTCAGCAAATGGAAAACTAAGCAAAGGAATTCATGAGGGCCACAATACCTTCAACCCATGGATAAGTAAGAGATCTTTTTAAAGTCATAAAGTGTTTCCTGTGTAGCTTCTTAAAGTAACAACGTTCTGAGAGAACAAATGAAATTGTGTGATTGTCACACCCCCACATGTTTAGCAGAGCCTGAAGGATGTTTAGATGACACAAATGGTTTGAAAAGGGACCATTTAAATTAGGTGCACGTTTGAGTCTGACAGGGAACAAATATAAAAGATGGGATTTTGAAGTACATGGAAATACAGAAATTGTTGCGGACAGGAGAGCGGCTGCAGGGATGCTCAATGTATAATATAAAATCAGGGGCTGGTTTGGGTTGGAAGGGACCTTAAAGATTATTTTATTCCACCCCCTGCCATGGGCAGGGACACCTTCCACTAGCCCAGGCTGCTCCAAGCCCCATCCAGCCTGGCCTTGGACACTTCCAGGGATCCAGGGGCAGCCACAGCTTCTCTGGGCATCCTGTGCCAGGGCCTGCCCACCCTCCCAGGGAAGAATTTACAGCACTGCAAACTTATTTTATCCACTTTTCTTAAAGACTCTGTAAGAACTGCTGCAAGCTTTTGCTCCAGTAGGTAATATTTTCACTTCAGCCAACAGAGATCTGGGAAATGAAATAAAGCACCAATGTAGCTCATTCCTGAAATAGTCACAAAATTGTCATATTTCTAACTTGACAGAAACTGCACTTTCCAGTCTATAGACTGCTTCAATCTTTCAAAAAGTTTCTTCAATTTAGGAGAAACATTTGTGGCAAAGGAGTTCTCAGGAACTGCACATTTGAAGTAGTGATGAGTAATCTTCGACATTTGGACTCCGAGTTCTAAAAACTCCCTTTTCCTGAAGGGAGCCAGGAGTGGGGAAAGCACGGCTCAATGAAAATGTCAGAGGCTGTGTTCTCCTGGAGGCCTGTCTGAATGCTGACAAAGTCCTTTTCCAATTTCCTTTAAAATGGATTTGGGAAACGTTTATTAGTTCTTCCTGAAGTGCCTGTAATTACTTTGTCTGTGCTGCTCAGCCTAGGCCTGCAGGCTGCATTGCACAGACATCTCTTGTCCTCCTGTGCCGTGCGCTCTGACAGGAGATATTAACTCTCCGACACAGAAAAAAGTTCAGATGTAATTTGTGATCCTAATCCATGCAAAGTTGCTGCAGCTGATACTGAGAATTCCTTCAGATCAGATTTTACAAGAGTAGTAATGGATATTGTAGCGGGTTCAGTTTGGAAACCGGGCGGAAACACCAATTTTTGTGTAGTGGTTTGGTTCAAAATACCCATTACTTACTTATTTTCCTTCTGTGAGATAAGAATTAGGAGAAAAGCAAAGCAGGCCCAAAGCAGTGGTAATACAGCTTCACTTACTTATAGTTTTATTTCTATCACAGAATCATATAGGTTTGAGATCTGTCACTGTTATCACCGTGGAATGGAGGAACGACACAGACTCCGAGCTCAGGGTAGAGAGAAGGCCGAAGCTCTTTATTAGCTTCGTGGAGGGTTTTTATATGTTAGTTCACAAAAAGTGTGCTATATGGCATAAGGTAATTGGTTCTTTCGGCCATCCACCCCTTAGGGTGATTGGCCAAGTTCTAAGACACCCATCTCTAAATATTTTTCTAGTTGGAAACATAACAATGGTGAACCACAACCTGCAGGTGCAGAGGTTTACAGAACTGTAACATTGTTTTGAATTACTTGCATGGGAAAGACAGAGCTCTTACAAACTACTGCTGAGAGGTGAAGAAATTCTTTGCTGGAGCTTTTTCAGCATCCACAGAGATCAGCGAGTCCAAGCTGTGCCGGACCAGCCCTGAGCGCTGAGTGCCACGTCCAGGCCTTCCTTGGACACCTCCAGGGATGGGGACTCCAACACCTCCCTGGGCAGCCCTGAAAGTGTTTAACCACCCTTTCCATGGAGAAATTCCTCCAGATGTCCAACCTGAGCCTCCCTTGGCACAGCTTGGGGCTGTTTCCTCTCCTCCTGTCCCTGTTCCCTGGGAGCAGAGCCCGACCAAGCCCAGAGCCCTTGAGGCTCAGGTTCTGGTAACATTATAAACTCTGTGGAAGAGCTCCTAAAGCAAACATCCCTCCTGCCTCAGCAGTGTGGCTTTTATGGACCACGGACACACTGCCTTTTGAAGCCGTTCACTTTCTTCAAGTCTGGGAATGCACAAGAATTCACCTGTTTTTCAGAAAAATTCCAAGCCAGAAGATGCTCTCCAGAGGGGTATCTTAGGCAATAACTGGAATTCGATCCACAGGATCAGATTAGAGCCAGCCTAACCCCAAAGCCTCCGAATTCTGAGTATCTGTCCCTGCTCTGCTGTTCAGATCTGCTCCTGATGCAGTGTTTAGAAGACAGACAGAGCTGTTCATCCAAACTGGGGATTCATGTGGTGCAGAAATATTTCTGCACCAGCCTGAAATAAGACTATGCCTGAAGGTTCACGGGGGAGAAATCCCACCTGGCCTTGAGAAATTTTATCAGCATTTTTCCAGTCTCCATGTTAAAGTAACAGCCACAGGCCAAATTTCAGGAATAAGCTCTTCGATGGAATTGATTTCCCTGTTTATTTTGGGGTCTTCCATTTCTTCCCATGCCTATAGGAACTATGCAGAAAACCTTATTTTCAGGAAAACACCTCATTTGTTGTCATTTATCAGCTTCATTCCAACTATTCATGTGTTTTAGAATTCTTTAAGCTCCTGATTTGCATCCTTAACATAAGAAAAATCTCCATAAAATATTACATTATAATAAGTTCTCAGGCACAAAAGGTATTACAAGAAATTTTCAACTTCAGGACCTGGGATCTGTTAATTTTCTGTCAGCAAATAAAACCATTTTCCGGTGGCAAATTTCATCAGCATTCCTACAATATTCTTTTGAGCTGTCATTTAAATGTTTGTCACAAATTGTCTCTGTGAAATGGCCCTGGAGATTGCAGAGCAGGTGTTTTTTCTGCTGGTATCCACAGACCAATATCCTGAGAGAATAACCCAGCACAGCCTCAAGTTTTAAGCAAAAGCTCATTTACTTCGTGAATTTATTTTGTGACTTTACTTTGTGGCTCCTTTTAGTGTTATTCCTGATATAACAGTGGATATCCTTTCTGGACACTGAGCATTAATTTATATAAGAATATAATGAATGTCAGGATATTCATTCCCCTTGTGATTTTATTAAGTCACTCCAATTTTCAGTCAAAAATCCAACCTGCACTGATTAGAAAAAATAGGAGTTTTCTAAAGTCAACACTGCTTGAAAATTGCTATTTTACTGTTCTAGATCTGTTTTACTGAAATAAATAAGATAATGCATAGTTAAAAAATCCAGCTTCAATTCTTCTTGACCACCTTAAGAAAAAAATAATTGCTGAAAGCACATTAAACTTTGCAATATTTTCATTTTTTATTCCACAATAACCCTGAGTTATCTTCTGGAATGAGACTTGAAAGCACAGTGCTGATAATGTTTCAGAAAGGAGACTTTCCCAGAATTATTAAATTGGAAACAGGAGCAAAAAGTATTTCAGCAGAGATCAGCTTTTCCGTGGTTTTAGAACATATTTCTACCTTGAAATATGTTCTACCTTAAGTGTTCATGAGCAGGAATGCAATGAAATAATACCATTTTTCTATTGTTTTTTTTTCTAATTTTCTCATCATGCCTATTGCCAGCCTTTTGTCCACACTCATCTAATTACTGAGGCAGCTTGACAGCTAAAGGAAAGGCAGATCATCAAGAGATCACTTTGCCTGTGAGACTGCAGGATGAATATGATAAGAGAGGATAAAAAGCAGTGAGACCTCAGCCAATGGAGTTTATTGTCTCCTCTCAAGGCAGTCCCAGGAAAGCTCTGGAAGCAGGGTTTACAAACCAGGCAACAAGTCCAGCTGGTCCCTGGTTTGTCATTTGGTTGGGAACTGATTTCTGCACAGCTCAGCCTAAGTACTTTAGAGAAGAAATGTTATTCTTTTTCATAAACCACTTCTTTTAAGAGGGCAATTTCCCACAGCCATAAAACTTACCTAAAATCGTCCATAAAAACTTCGAAAGACCTCAGTGATTGAAATTTATCTGTTTATTTGACTGCCGTGGCTCAAAAATCATTAAATCCATTACCTATCCCCCAAAGAAAGGTGCTGCAATAGAGCAGTTTGAATTCGAGGCTATTTTCTTTTAAACATCAAATATTTTAAATACTTTTGAGACTCCAGAAATGCACTGGTTCAAGGATGTCTCCAGTATCAGCAATGTCCTGTCACTTCAGAAGAATTAAAGAAAACATTCTCTAGGAAGGAAAGGTCAAATGGATGGATTATTGCTGGATAGCCCTGGGCTGATTTTTATAAGCTTAGGAAATCGAGGAAGATTTTTTTTTTTTTTTGCATAAAGATCAGTTCTGTATAGGAGAAAACATTAGAAGGAAGTGTTTTAGATCATCTAATTTTCAATCTGCATCTGGGTTCTCCTGGAATTTATTTAATAACATTCTGCTTCATTAAGATTTTCCAGACTGATTTTTATTCCTTCTCAATTATCACATAAGAGACCAATTATAAACAGGCTTCTATGGCATAATCATTACATCTTCCTAGTGGAGTGGTAGGAAATTAGGTGGATTTAGAGTCTCCCAGAGGAATATATTGCTGTCAAACAGCAATTGACCTCAAGAGCAATAACCTAATTCCAATATTGGCAGAAGGGACAATGCAGACCTTTATTTTATCTAATTCCACATCCCTTTTTCCTGCTTTTGCCTGGTTCAGGTCAGGCATTTATTCAGATCAATCTTGTGTCAATCAGATTCAGATCAGGAGTTCTGACTCTGCAGGATTTCGGAGCATTTACGGTTGTCAAGTAGTTACCAGGAGATGCCCTCAAAAATTTCCTGAATTTTGGAAGTAGCAACTTTAGCAGCAGGACAAGGAGGTACCAGATACCTTTGTTTTCCATTTTTCATTTCAAATAGGTCTGGAAAGACACGTTCAACTATTATTGAAACTAAAAAACCCACACATGCTGAAAAAAAAAAAATTGAGAATAAGAGTTGTTGAGGAATTTAAAGTGGGAGGTATCAGTTTAAAAAGCCTGAGCATTTACAAGGAATCATTTGACCAATAATTACAGTGTTTTAACTTTAATTTCCTGGGAATCATAGCAATTCATTAGCCTTGTTTCCCAGATTTCCAGAACATTTATCTGGAATTTTTAATGAACCAGCTGATACTGTCACAAATGGAATATATAAGGACAAAGAGGACAGAGTCAAAGAATAACAAAGGTTGGAAAAGATTTTTAAGATGATCAAGTCCAACCATCAACCCAGCACCGTGTTCACCACTAAGCCATGTCCTCGACTGCCGCATCCCCAGGGATTTTGAGAACTCAAACAAATAATTCAATTCCAATTCTTGAAAAGACATCAGAATATTTTTTCCAAAGGTCCCACGATACTCCATGATTATGCTGAGACTGTGCCAGACTTACAGAGATGTATGAGAACCTTCTTTTGGTAGGAAACACCCAATAAGGTCTCTTAAAAATGCCCATTCCTTGGCTCAGAGCAGCCAAAGGAAACCTTTTAGTGCAGGAGGCTCTAAGAACATGCTCCATGTAGGAATTGTGCATGAATTTTCCTCCTGCACAGAAGATAATTTTTACAGGAATTTCTGCAGCTCTATGTATGACATGGACAGTTTCCTAATGCTTGTCCTCTTCCACACTGTCAGATTTTCAGCTTACAAAAAAGTCCCCCAGGGAGGAAAAAAAAAATATTATTTAAGAAAAAATAACATTAGGTGCAAAGTGAAAGTCAAAAATCAATGGAAAGTCCTAACTGTAAGGAAAGGAAAATGATACTGGGGCGGGAAAAAAAAGCCTTCCTTTGATCAGAGAGGTCATTTAAAATAATACAGCCTGCAGTTATTTTTAATGAAGTTTAAAAGCATAAATGAGGCTTAGCATTATAGAAAGTAAAAGATTAGCACTGGACTAAGTCATGTATTTTCTTTAACTTTGGGCATAAAATTCTTTGAAATGTCCGTGGCGTCGTTAGCATTTATAATATAGGGCAGGTTTTGCACTGCTGGTAAATGAAAATCAGAGGGGTTCCCACCAGTTTTAAAATTAACAGTGCATTTCAGATTCTCACATTTCTATTTTTAAAGAAAAGTGCCAAATTCATTTTATTTTCAAATATTACAGGAAGCTTGAAAATTAATTACAGAGACTAAAGTATTAAAGGAGAAAATAATCAAGTCCAAATGAACTTTTATGCTTGGCACATCACTTATTGTCTTTGTGCAATAATTAAAACAGAGCCCAGGAAAAAAATCTGTCCCAGCTTCATCTCAGATGGTTTCAAAATTGAGGGATTTTTTTTTTTTGTATTTATTTATTTTATAGAAAATAGAAAATTGTTATTTCCAAGGCATTTAAAGGACAAATTCTTTCTAACCTGCTCCAAAAAAACCCCAAATATAGACATGTAAACAGTGCCAGGGTATGGAAAAACCCCGATCCTTGCTGTGGTCCTCACAAGACCATACAGACACTTTTTGATGTGGCTGTGTAGCCATGGTGGGATTCTGGCAAAGTTTGGGCTTGATGGTCTTGGAGTTCTTTTCTGGCCTTAACGCCTCCATGATTCCATGAATTAATTAAAGTGGGGAATTGCAAAATATTCTTTTTAAAATAAACCATATTTGTAGCACCCAAGTGGTTGTATTTTCCAAATTTAGTCAAACCGCATTGGACAGAGGAAACTGTGGATCTGTGGATGATGTAAATGAGACTGGTGAACCAAAACATGCCATGAATCCTTAAAATGCTCACACTAACCAGTGGCAGGGGTGAAAACTCTTCAGCGGAGTTGGAAAAAGTACTTGAGCTCAAGTTTCTTCCCAGCTGAACTGGAAATCCATTCAGACTTAGGGCAGATGGTCATTCCTCTGCTGTTCATAATTCCAGCCTCATTTCTCACAACAAATTATTCATGTGAGCATTCACTGATTAAAAAACCCCAAATAAGCAAAACTAAGGGACCTTCAGATATTTGGTATTCATTTCCATCTTATTCTTTTTTTCCTTTCCTTAAAAGTAAAACCCTCACTTAGCCACAAACCTTTCTACGAGACGACACCAGGGGGAAGGCTGGAACACAGAGAACTTGCTGGACTATTGCATTCAACTGAAACATTCCTCTCATTCACAATTTAACAGTAAAATCTCCTGGAATTTAGAGGCAAGATGAATATTCCCGATAAACGCCACATGGCGTGAGCGTGGGAAGCTCCGTGCCACCTGGGGACACTGGAACGGGAGTTTTGGGAGCAATGTAAATGTCCAGAGCTTCCCCCATCCTCATAATCTCCACATTTAAATCAATTTAAATCTTTTCTTGGTTTCCTTCTCCGTAGCCTACAAATGTTTCTTCAAAACATAAGGAGCCACCTTCTGATATTCGCTGGCTGCTTCCCCAAAGAAGTTCTGCTTCACTTGGCACTTTCTCTGTCTGTTCTAATGATTTTAAAGCCTACCTATATTTTAGAAAATTGATTCTAGCAGGCAAAATATGTTATTTCAATTCTTCCCAGACTCCAATCATTATATTTAAGCTGTTCAAGCAAATGGCGAGTTGTCATTCTTAAAATAAGGGAAAACACAGCTTTTTATGAGTCTAACCCTATTTCACTGTTAGCTAGGTATGAAAAAAGCAGGAAAAAACATTTTAAAGATCATTGGTTTGTCTTCTCATCCCAGCATGGCTCTTTTTGAGGTGTTTTTAAAAATACTGATTGTAAGAGTTGAACAACTCAAGAGCTGAAAACATAAATTAGGGTAAAATCCTCATTTAAGGATCAGCAAGACTTCTTAATTTACATAAAAGCACGTGATGTGAAAACAAAAAACAAAGTCTTGAAGTCAATGTGACACGAAATGAAGGACAAAGTGAATTAAAATGTGATAAATTCTCACTTACATTTCTGTAGAGTCACAGTAAAGTTTAGCTTAGACAGGATCTTGAGGAGTCACCTGAGCCAACCCTGTAGGTCCAGTTCCATGAGATTGGTTTGTCCTATCTCATTAGCCCTTTTCCAGACTTTTCTTTTTTTTCCAAAGGTTGAATAAATTGGGATTGCTCAACAC
>VXAD01013457.1:166530-176845 GCA_013399195.1 Dicrurus megarhynchus
CTGGAATCTTCAAGCACATGAGTTTGTACGAAAAGGAGAGGAACGGTTTGGTGTGAATGTGGGAATGATGTTGAACTAGGAGAGATTCTGGGATCTGGAGAGCTCTCTCTAAGCTAAAGTTGGACCAATGGTCACTATGTAAAAATAATCACTTTGTGCAATCCCTTCTGGCCCAAGATCTGCTTCCCAAGTTTCATTTCGCCCATTCTTTTCACATAGAAGTTTCACTAAAAAGGGACATCCTGAAATGTCTTTAGAGTGACAGGCCAGGCCCTAAGACACCCCCAGAGGGCAGGAAAACACACTTGTTTGCAGGTTATTGCAGCACTGATGCTTCAGTTGGAAAGGAAATTCCTGTATCCACTTAGGAATTGCTCTGAATAAAACTCCAGTGGTACATTATCTAGAGCTACGGGTTTCTTGGAAAAAAAGTGTCCATTCAGAAACATCCTTTTTTCCTGTCCCTTCACATTAAGCCAGATGAAGGACTTGAATTGCAGGTGTTTTCTACATTTCAGCACAGAGAGTTGAATTCTTTCTCAGTGCTAAGAAGTCAAACACCCAGGGTAAAGCCATGGAATTATCTGTACTGTCCCTGGCAGTAGCCAGGTTGCAAACACGGGGTGTGATACAGAAGAGCAGCTGCCCTCTGAACTCATTCGAACTGGTGAATCCTGGCTGTGACTGAATTTAGGCAGAGCTCTGGGACATTATTTTTAAAATGAGCAGGAGGAGGTGTTTTAATTATTGTTTTCCTTCTGCAAATAATTTCTCTTCCTTATTACACCCTTTCTTCAGCTGGAATAGGATTTAAAGAGACCAATTACTAATCCAACAGCTTTTGTCTGATGTTGTTACAGTCATAATAAAGCACTCTCAAAGTACACCCTGGATGTTCTCTGATTTAATATGATGCAAATGTTTTTCCCAAAAAGAACTGACTTTAATAATCTGTTCTCTCTCAGTGTTGGAGAGTTCAGTGTCCAGAGAGCCTGCAGGGTCTTCCCTGCCTTCAACGTGTTCCTCCTCAGGGGACAGGGAACTACTGGTGGCTGTCCCTTGGGAATCCAAGTTTTGTACATAATCGTGTTGTAAGACCAAATTGCTAATTGTAACATTAAATTGCTAATTGTAACACTAAATTGCTAATTGTCAAATGTTTAAAGCATGATGAGGTTCATCTCCCCTTGATGTTCAAAGTCAAATTTGTTTCTTCCCCAAATCTTCCTTCTACTTTGACCTAAATTAACTGGCTTAGTCGGCTATGCAAAATTCAGAATTAAGCTGCATTTAAATTTCATCACGCAGCAATTTTCTAAATCTGAGTGAAAACTTGGTTTTGTTTTCTTTGTAGGTATAATGCACATGGGATTAGATTTGAGCCATCTGTCCCAGCACTCCAGAGTTTGACATCGTTGCTCTGAAAATGGATTCTGCCTTGAATGTAAAGATCCCGGAATGAAGGAAGGCTGAGGGAAGGTTTTCAATACTTGGAGGCTTTTCTACAGCAGGACACAGAGGGAAGCCACCAGATGTTCGGGTGTTCTTGAGACAGGCTATAAAATGAGCAGGTGTTAAGAGCAGGATGAAGAGCCAGGAACTCAAAATTAATTCTGCACCTTTATGTTCCCAGAGGCACCTGCAATTAAACAAAAGGTAGAACCACCATCCACCCAAGAAAAAGCAGAGCTGCAACCTGCTCAGTTTATTTGTAATATTTGTGCAAACAAAAATCTTGAGGGGAACATTCAAGAGCAGAACCCTTGCAGAGGAATGTTCAGCTTTGGGAGTCTGGTTACAACTCTGCCAAAATTTGAGGGGATTTTCCACCAGTTTCTTTTTCAAAGGTTCTACAAATCCCTTTCAGAGAACTTCACCCTAAGGCTTTGTTTTCTAATAATCAGTATTTAACATACAGAATCGTTCTGTCTCGAGAAGTGTGTTCTAAACAACATCCTCTCAGGGTAAACACAACCGTCACCAGAAACTCTTCTCTCAAATTATCCAGCCAAAAAGCTTTTAATTTTAAATGCCAAAGATTGCAAGGAAAACTTGAGCATTTTCTAAAGTAATTAATCTATTGGGTATAGTTTATTCTTCAAGATCAGATAAATCTCCTGCCAAATACAGAAAATCACCTCCCTAGTGTATGTCTGCTTTTATTCCAGGATCAGAGTTGTTTTTACACACAATAATTATTCCTGTCAGTTAATTAGGAATAGGTTCTACACCACACAACTGTACGAAGCTGAAGTAAAGCTAGAGCTGGTTTCAGCCCTAGATGTGTTTGAAGCAAAAGAAGTCAGGACACTGGAAGATTAAACAGAGAATCTTCAGCCTAAAATTGTAAAGAAGAGAAGTTCCCCTGTACATGGCACTAGAAAAAGACAAACTAAGATTAAGCTGAGGCAACATTCCAGCTGCCTTCCTAGGAATATCCACTGCCAGGTAATCCAGGTGGGGCTGGGCTGGGCTGAACTGCTGATAAGACCCCTGGAAAATAATTATCATTAAGCAAAAGTAAGGACCAAAATTCTTCTAAATACTTTTTTTTTTTGATTCACATAGTAACTTAAATGTATATTATTGAGGGTGAAAGTGCTGCTCATCCAGCACATCAGGATAAAGGGTAATGATCAATTTAAAGGGAAGTGTGACTGTGAAAACACCAGTGTTTGACAGTGATTATGGCTCTGGGAAAGGTGGAGAGAAGCGTAAGTCAACCTAAAATATTTCTCTATTGAGAAAGCTTTCAGGTGTGGCTGTGATGTTATTGTCCTTGAATGACAGATAAATGTATCCTGGAAGTGTTCCAGGCCAGGTTGGATGGGGCTTGGAGCAACCTGGTCCAGTGGAAGGTGTCCCTGCCCATGGCAGGGGGTGGGACTGAGTGAGCTTTAGGATCTCTTCCAGCCCAAACCATTCTATGATTCTACTAAAATCTACCAAAACTTATTGTTCTTTCTTTCACAAAATGATTTTGAAAAATAACTGACTGATAGCTAAAATTCATAAAAGTTAAAATTAAAAGATCAACCCTAGGGCACCTCTGTGGCCGCCTCGTCCTTCCTTCATGAGACCTTCTGGTTTGAGCAGCACAGTCCTGGAGCATGAAACAATTCACTGGATTCAGTCACAGGAAATTCACCAGCACTGAACCCAGAAACTGCTCCCTGCAGTCAAAAAGGTGATGGAGTCTCACTAAACACAGAGAATTTCTCTGTCCATCTTGTCCATCAAGTTCTGCATGGCACCAGAAGCACAGATTCTACCCAAGTATTTCAGTATCTGCTCACTCATCTCAGCACACCTCTGAATTTTCCTTTACCACAAAGCAGGACAAAAAGTCCCAAGGAAAGAAAAATGCCAGCAAGGATATAAACGTTCAATTTATGGACAGCCAAAGTAATACCTTAGAAACAACCTGCCAGAAATAATTAGGATATTGGTTTTAATAACAAGGAATAAGGACAACAGTAGATTTATCTTATCTGTTAAAACAGGGTCCACTGTAAATCCATCAGGGGGTTTAATCAGACAATGAGATGCTCTGGGAAGTCTCCTGAGCTCTGCTCTGCCTTGTATAAGCACATTTCAGTAATTGTTTCCAGTGCCCTTTGTGCTGCCTAAATGAATGATGAATAGTTATTAAAAGCACGGCTCAGAAGGGTTATTTATGCGACATATTTCACAAAATGCATGTTTAATTAAAAATCAGCAGTGCAATTATGAGCATCATAAAGGAAATAACAAAAGCAATATTAAACTGTTAATTAGGAGTTTTTTCCCTTCAAAATGAAGTCAAGGCACTCCATGTGCATACATAAAATCCCTCATTGAAGGTATTTTACTTACTTCTGTTGGTATTAGCAAAAATATTAATCAAAATATGGAAGAAAAGCAGCTTTCACTGAATGGCCCTTTTGGGATTAAAGACTTTTAGCCAAAGAATCAGCTAATTCCCCTCTAATTTGATTTCATTTTTTACACCTGCTCTTTCCACATAGCAGGTAATCTTAGAATCATGGAACCACTGGATGGTTTGGGTTGGGAGGGACTTTAAAGCCCATCCAGTGCCACCCCCTGCCTGTTCCAGGGACACCTTCCACCAGCCCAGGCTGCTCCAAGACCTGTCCAGCCTGGCCTTGGACATTTCCAGGGATCCAGGGGCAGCCACAGCTTCTCTGGGCACCCTGTGCCAGGGTATCACCACTCTCACAGGGAGGAATTTCTTCCAAGTATCCCATCTCACTGTACCCTTCTTCAGTCTGAAGGCAATGTAATTGTAATGCAAGCCATGATGTGGCTTCTGGAAGCGTTGGAAAAATTGAAATGTTTGCTTCCCGTATTTATTTCTCTGTGGTGAAATCAGTCATCATCTCTCCTTGTGAGCTAGAAGAATCATTCTGAAATAGCTTTCCATATAATCAATATTTCTCAGGTTCATTGGCCTCCAAAAGCAAATCAAGAAGTAGTAAAAATGGATTTCAAAATTGGAAGATTCAGCTAAATGCACCATAATTGACAAAGCAAAAATTTTGATATCCAGTTGTGCTTTCTGGCCACAAAAGAACACAACTCATTAGGGGGTTGGAGCTCACCAAGTCCCCAGCTTCCAGTTACGATGAGAACTGGGAGTTTCTGTGTTGTTACCTATCTTTAAATTCCACTTGCTTCATACGCTGTGCTTCTTCACCCACCACAATGATTCTGCAACCTAAACATTGAAAAGGAAAATGAGAAACCCCCTTATTTTTGCAACTGAGTTAAACATTCCTCATGAAGACACACCTGTTCAAGTATTCATTCGGAGCTGATAAGCTTCATGCATTTTTGAAGAGCCAGCAATGTCACACTGCCAGTGCAGCAGTGATATTCCTACACAAAACACACATTAATCAGCAGCACAAAGAATGGATTTCTGCAGCTAAAAATGCAAACAAGAGTCTACAGGAAGCTACCACCGGGCTGCAGGCTGATGCTACCCAAGTCACAAAAAAAATACATTAAAGCTACTGGAAAAATAATGTTGGCAGAAGCTAGGCCTGGTCAGGTGATGACAGTGGCTCCTCGTGAGGGAGTTTTTGATTCCCATTAACAGGGCTATGGATTAAAGCCACAATAAATAACTGGCAGTGCTTTAATAAGAAGTTACAACTTCTTATTAAAGAGATTTGTATCAGCTACAGCTCACTGTGAAGGGAGGGTTTAGATCCACCATGCCAGGTTTAAACTTTAAAAACCTGGACCAAACCTTTATTAGTTCATAAATTAACACCACAGCTCATGCTAACATTGAGTTCTTAATGACCATCCCTACAAACACAGAAATGTCCATTTTTAACCCTCAAATTCTACCTCAGTCACGTTTCCAGCACTATTAATGTTGTGTAATTAGTACTGATGTCTATGCTCTTTGTTGGGTCTTGGTTGTGGCCATGAAGGTGATCAGAGATGTTGGAAGAGAAATGGGTTGTGTTGTCTTTCACTCCATCCCTCCCCGTTTATGCTGATTTTCCCTCTCTCCAGAGGAGCTCTTGCCTCTGGATATTTTTTACCTCGGGTGTGGTTCTCTAAGCCATTGCTGTCACCCACGAAATCCTGCTCTGCCACCCCCAGCACTTGGTGTGCCTTGTCCTTTGCCTTCCAACTTTTTATCGTTCAGATGAAGCTGGCCCTTCCTTTTGTTCACTCTGAGGGGTTTTTATCTGGGAAATTCCTCGGGGTTTATGGAAAGGCTTTTTAAGGGATTAAGGTTAAGGTTACAGCTTTGGACAGAGCAAGAGCAAGAGGAAGCCCAGAGCTGCAGTTAGACTTACCCAGATTCATTGCCATGGAGATTGAAGCAGGAAGAGTCATCCCTGCAGAATTTCTTTCTCTGGTCAGTGATTTGGGGTCTAATCCGAGCAGTGAAGTTAGGTTTGTGAACAGGAAACAAACCTCCAGCCCCACCAGAGCTGGTTTTTAAAGGTGTTGCAAAAGGAAGGTCGGGCTGTGAATTCTCCCAAGAATTTTTTATATCTGGACAATGGCTGAGGAATCTTGTCCTTAGTGTGGTAAGAGTTTTAAAGCTTAGGTAAGGGGTTGTTTTGAGAGCAAGAAAAATGCAGAGCTCAGGTCACACCAGGACTGCTCAGGGCTGCCAGAGGCAGATAGAAACAGAAACAAAACCTTCCCTGAGAAATATTTCATCCAGGCTGTGGCTGAGATCTCTGGCAAAGGCTTAGGCAAGAGCTGGTGTGAGGCTTAAGGATGGGTTTATGGATCAGGTTGAGGGGAAAAAGCCCTTAAGCTTCAGATGAAGCAGGATTGGAAGAGGAAAACCAGGGAACTTGTAAACTGCAAAAATAATGTTTCCTGAGAAGTTATTCCTGTGGGCAATGACTTGAGAACCTTGTTCTCAAAGCTCAGCTGTGTATCAGGGTCAAGAGGAAAGAAAAGCCTTGAACTCCAGTCCCAGTGTCTCTGCTGGAGGGAACCTGGCAAGATCCCTTCCATTTCGTCTTCCTAAGTAGGCAATAATAACAAAATTGTGTATGCCAGGCTCATTCTTCTCAAAGTAAAGGATTCCCTTCTCTGGCTGAAATTGCCAACCCTGATGAACTAAGGCAGGAAGAGTCTCCCTGAAATGAGATTTGCCACATATAATGACAGAACACATTTAAAATCTGAGGCACAAGGAAGGATCCAGGCTCCTGTACCACGGGAGAAAAGAACAACGTGCTTGTGAGATGGACAGCAGCAGTTCTGCACTCTTCACTGCGTTCCTCTGCTACACACCAATGTTTGGAAGTAATACATTCAACTAATCTTTTCTAAAAGAATGTACAGAAAGCTTCAGCAGGACTTCAGGCTATGAAATATATATAGTACATACAAAAAAAAAAAAAGGCATCTTAAGTGCCTCTGCCCATCTGCCATGAAGCTTGCCTCTGTTTTGTACCCAAGGGGTACAGCTACCTGTGCTACACTGACTGGAAAATGAAGGGAAACATTCCCTCTGGAAAGAAAGAGGCTTGGCAGCAACTGCAATTTTGCAGGTTGAATTAGTCACAGTCTGTCTATATTTGCAATAGTTTCTTTCTTAACAAGAAACTTTCTGCCTTTCCAATAAATGATACATTTGAGAGATTCCTCTGCTAATAGCTGCATCTTTCACATTTGGGAGAAAATGGCACAATTATTTGGTAACTGAAGGTAATTTACTTTGTAATTTAGTTATTTTCCCTTGTGATTCAAACTGTATAATAGTTCCTACAACGAATCAGACTCATAAATACTGTGCAAATGTATCTGCAATGAGTCTTACTCTTAATGTGTAAATAAGGGAGGTAGAAAAACAGAGATTACCTGACTTGCTTAAGGACATGAAAATAGAAGAGGTTGTGGTGGGAAAGTAACTGATGAATCCCAAGTCAGGCTGATTCATTAGGCTACATTGTTGTTTGCCAAAAAAAGAAAATTTTTCTACCACCAAAGAAAGATCAGAAACAAGACTTCAGTGATGGACATCAAAAATATTTACAAGTGGACAACAATTAGAGAGTCCAGATGATTTTTTATTCCACTGTGTTTAATTAAGGAGCAAGAGAACTGTTGTAAGACAGCTTAGGAAAGAATCATCTTTGGATCAAGCAATCCTAAATCAAGAGTCCTTGAAGACATCCAAGCAATCCTTGCAAACCTTTACACATTTTTCCCTACTGTGAACCTGAGACATGAGAGATACCCAAATTTCAACTCATGTATTAGAGGTTCTTCTGTCACAAGTCTGATGCAACTTGCAGGAAATATTTCTTTCTCAGTGTTTTGGAACAAATATTTTGGGTTGAAACGCTGGCCTACGCCTCTCTGTCCTGGATGTCCATTGAAAGAAAAAGATTGTCAGAAGAAGCTGTTTCTCAAAGTGCTGCAAATTTGGGTGAGTTAGAGAACAATGTTCTAACTTTTTCCAGTATATCGTCCCTGACATATTCAAAAATGAGCTCCTTGAGGAAGAATATGATCAGCTTGAGTAAAAACTGCTGTTTCTTTGTTGCATTAACCGTTATTATTTTAATAAAACCAAAATTTGAATTAAAGTTCATATTTCAATACCCACTTGAACCCTCCGACTAACATTCTATGTCTCATACAAACCCAAACCCCCTCCCCAAGCATGAACAGAACTCCTGGTATGCTTCTTCCAAGGTTAACCATGACTTATGGACCAGGGTACACGTACAGGAAAATGATGGGAGCCAGTGTTTTTTGAGCAGTCCCTTCAGGCTATTTTAGTTTGAATTTGCAGCTTTAAGAGTAATGATATTTTTATGATGTTTTATGTCTTTGACATGTCACAGTTTATGTCTTATTTTATGATGTTATTATGTCTTTGGCATGGAAGAAATTACAAAGCAGTGGTAGAGCTGAGGATTTCCTGTCACTCTGTGTAATTATTAGGGAAGATTTTACTAATGCAACTCAAAACAAGGCTCCACTTTGGTCTCTAATGTTTGCTGAACACCAGCTATGTGTGGCTTGTGTAACAACTGCTACTGCTTTGGAGAGACATAATGAAAACCTGTTTTAATTCTCTTTTTCTCTTAAAATTTCACTGACTTGGCAACTATTTTTCCTTTCTGTCCACACCCTTTAGAATCGCAGAATGATTAATAATTAAGGTTGGAAAAGACCTCTGAGATCACCAAGTCCAGCCAGCACCGTGTTCCCCATTAAGTCACATCCCCAGGTGCCACATCCCCAGGTTTTTTGAGCACATTCCAGGGCTGGTGACTCCCCTGGGCAGCCCCTTCCAATGAATGGCAGAAGAGAGCCTTTGTGATACAGTTCCTGACATATGCAGACACCACGAGCTGCTCAGATCCTCAAGAGGGCCCCAGGCAGAGATTAACAGCTGGGATCTGCAAAGTTTTCCTGTATTAAGTGGACTCCAGAGTCCTGCAGGGCAGTGTCAGTTTATATGGAGTGTCCAGCACAGGAAGGACCTGGAGCTGCTGCAGAGAGCTCAGGGGAGGCACCAGGATGATCAGAGGGATGGAGCAGCTCTGCTGGGAGGAAAGGCTGGGAGAGCTGGGATTGTTCAGCCTGGAGAAGAGAAGCTTTGGGGTAACCTCATTGTGGCCTTGCAGCGCCTGAAGGAGCTGACAGGAAAGATGGAGAGAGATGTTTCCAAGGGATGGAGGGACAGGACACAGGCAAGGGCTTCCCACTGCCAGAGGGCAGGGATAGATGGGATATTGGGAAGGAATTGCTCCCTGGGAGGGTGGGGAGGCCCTGGCACAGGGTGCCCAGAGAAGCTGTGGCTGCCCCTGGATCCCTGCAAGTGTCCAAGGCCAGGCTGGATGGGGCTTGGAGCAGCCTGGGCTAGTGGAAGGTGTCCCTGCCCATGGCAGGGGGTGGCACTGGATGGGCTTTAAGGTCCCTCCCAACCCAGGCCATTCCAGGATTCTCTCTCTGGAAGGATGAGGATGTGCCACTTGTGCTGCACTGCTATTCCCAGTTACAGGTCTGACACCTGATCCAGGACTTTCTTATTGAGTTGTTTGGCTGTAATAGAGTGAAAACTCAGGGACAAGAAAGAGCAAAACTCTCTGGAAGATGAAAGGCAAGAAGAAACCGACACAGATTATGGAAGATATGCAGGCTAACAAAATGGTTTAATAGTCTATTACTGCACCTTAAACTCCACCTTTTGGCAGGTGATTATTTGCTGGTGACTGATTTCTAGGTGAGTTTGCCATTTGCAGAACTAAGGGTGTGCAATTGTCCCTTGCAGGGCCCTGCACTGCCGGCCCACACACTGATTCAAGAATATTTGAGTAAAACAAGCTCTGATGTAGCTGTGCTGCACAGCAATAAGCCTGCTCTCAGCATGCCCTAAGTCAAACAAACTGCTCTGGAGGCATCACAGAGGGGACAATATTTTGAGAGATAAGCTATAGGGAAAGAAGGATTTCAATAGAATTCAGTTTTTGTTCCCTACCTGGATTTCCTGCCATCTCATAATTTCCCATCTAATGAAGATAAAATAAGTTCCTAAGGGTTGAACCAGGAAACTGTCGTGTAGGTACCTTAATTTTATTGCAATGGCATTAAAAGAGAAATTAGAAGTGAGAATCTAGCATTTAAGCAGGTGTTTTAGAGGGGTAAGTGGTGCATTTCCTTTCTAATTTAACAACGTGCTGCAGCAGAACCATCATTTGAAAATTTGTAGTAAGATTGGTCCTAAGCTTGAATTATGTGTAGTCCTGAGAACAACTGTTAGCACAATATTAGATTAAAAAGAAGCGTTTAAATTACAAAAAAAAAAAAA
>VXAD01013457.1:176873-219579 GCA_013399195.1 Dicrurus megarhynchus
AAAAAAAAAAAAGTATATAAATATGGAGGGAATAATATTTTCCTGTTCAAAATAATTATTTACCCTATGTCACGAATATCTACAGAAATATAAAATCACAGAATGCTTTGGGTTGGGAGAGACCTTAAAAATCCTCTTGTCCCACCCCCTGCCAAGGGCAGGGACACCTTCCACTGCCCCAGGTTACTCCAAGCCCATCCAATTGGAATAGGGAGATATAAATTAAAATACACAGATCTATAGCTCACCTGAGCATTCAGACACCAATTCAGTGAGATCCCAGAGGATGTGTTTTTCTCCATTTCCTTCATGTTACAACAACAGTTATTCACCTGCAAAACTCCCCCTAGAATGAAGATGTTGATGCTCCATGAAATCCATTTTCTATTCCGCAGGAGGCTGTTTATAATTCTTTTCTTTATAATCAGCTAATCATATCCCAAATCTGTTACCTCACAAAGAATCTCTGAGCCCATTAGAGAAGATAGTCCAGGAACAGAGAGGAATAATCAATAGGATGTTCAAGTATTCCTTCTTTTGTTTGCCAGACAGTATTATTATGGAAATTATTCCGAAAACAGCAGCCAGGCTGAGGATATCTCTGTTCTAATCACAGTAATTTGTCACATCAAAAAAGGCTCCTGAGTGGTGTTAGAGGGTGCCAAGCCCAGCAGTTCCAGGGAAACACAATCCTGCTGGGCCTCCCAGTTCCCAGTTGAGCTGAAGCCCCGCTCCCAGCAGGGACACACATCCCTGGGATAAATGTGGGCACGACCAGACACACAGGTCCCTCCAGGCAGAAAGGGGGGCCTTTACCAGCCCCATTCACCACCCAACTTTTAGCCACCTTCACCATTGATCCAGCAGCACTTTATCCTCCCAAACACCCTCCAAAAGCTTGTCCAGGATCCCCTGTTCCTGATGGATCTACAGCTCTGGTTGTCCGTGGTCCCGCTCCAGCTGCTGGCTCTCAGACTTGCTGGCTGGTACAGCCTGAGGTTTTCCAGCTCACCCCAGCTCACTCCCCACAGCCACTCAGACAGCAGAGAGGGGGATGAGTGAGGATTTAGGATAGGATACAGCATATACAGCTTAGTAAGAGAAGCATATTGTCCTGCAACCTCCCCACCCTCAGATCACCCCTTGGAACCCCTCACCCCTCTCTTTTCCCACCTTTGGTCCTGCCAAACCACCCTGATTCTTCCCTTTTCCCACCTTTGGTCCATTTTCTGAGAATCCCAGAATCCCAGACTGGCTTGTGTTGGATGGGGCCTTACAGCTTCTCCAGTCCCACCCCCAGCCATGGGCAGGGACACCTTCCACTGTCCCAGGCTGCTCCAAGCCCCATCCAACGTGGCCTTGGACACTTGCAGGGATTCAGGAGCAGCCATATATCCCATATAAAGTCCCATTCACCTCCACAACCTCACAGTGAGTTTTACACATTCCCCAAACATTCTTCCCTTGCACCTCAGACATCCCACAAGAAGCCCCAGGACCTGGAGCTGACACCTCACTTGAGATTTCAGATCTCCTGTCTCTTCTGGGAGGAATCCTTCCCCTTGGATGGGCTAATCCAGCCCTTTCCTGGAAGTGGGTCAGTTGGGGAGAGCTGGTTTTCACTGGGTCCCACCATTCCCCCACTTGTCCTTGTTCCTCTGATACTCCTGGTCTCCAATCCCGTCCCATCCCGAGTGCCCCTTGACCTAAGACAGGCTGGTCTTTCTCTTTAATCTTGAGGGCTTTTTAAATCAATCTCTGCCATGTTCACTCAGCAAAGAGCAGTTGGTACCTTCAAACAGAGCTTGGCTTGTCTTAGTCCTGGGCAGAGCCAGAGCCCAGGGCAGCAGAGAATTCCAGCAGCCCAAATCTGAGAATCAAATGGTGTTTTGTCATCAGGCCAACATGGAAGATGAAACACTGAGAAGGAAATTAAATTGGCTTTATACATTATGGGACCAATCCCTGTCATCTGTAAAGAAATACAGAATCTTCTGTATCGATAGAATTTAAGGGAGAATAATTGGATGCCTCAAATGTGTACAAAAGTTTCAGTATTATATTTCAAAACCTACAATGGTGAAAAATGTGACAACCCTCCTCACAAAAAGAACTTTCAAAAAATAATGTACAGCACATACTAATTTTCTTTATTTAATAGTCAGATTTCTAACACACTAATTGTTTTTTGTTGTGAATAATAGAAATAGTTAACCTAGACAAGAACATTTGTAAAACTCCAAAGAACTATTTTTGTCTCAAGTTAGAACTCTATTAGCCTTCCCTGATAAATTAGCACAGGAGATTATTTTTTAAATGAATCTCTAATTAGACTTCATTAATGGCAATGTTATCTCTTGCAAATTCCTTTCTTTCATTAAGGAGATGTTTCCTACTTTTCATATGAAATATTCAAACCAATTATTTTAAGATGAACGCAACTTTAAAATTATACAGCCTGAAGATGGATGGTATTTTCAAAGACAGAGGAAGAACTGGGGTTGTACTTTCATTAACAAATGACCTGGCTGATTGTTTAGGCTTTAGCCATAGTCTCTTTATCTCATTTAATATCGAGGTGTCCCTGGATTCTGTGGCTTTAATAAGGAGAGAGGTTATGGGTGGTGGAAGGTTTGACAGAGTCTCTCTCCTTGAAACCTCCAATAAACCTCCAGTAACCAGTGGCAAGACCAAAACTTAGCAGTGTTTTTTATTTATTTCTTTATTTAGTAAAAGAGATGGAATGGGAGGGATCTGAAGAAAGAGAGGTATTGATGTTCTTTGTTTCCTGGTAATAATTCTCATAGAGATTGGAGCAAATCTAATAGATACTTTCCTTAGAAAAGCACATTTCTTCGATTTGTTTTTCAGTCTGCAAATGCAACCAGATTTTGTATAATCTATCAAAATGATCTGAGAAAAATGCTGTTATTATGTGAAGGAATAAAGGTAGAGAGACAAAGGATTCACTGCTGAATACACAATGCACATGAATGCAAAAGCACAGAATACTCCTTATCTTAGCTAACTCTGAATATCCTTGTTTGTACAGGAGTCTGTTCCCTTCCTCCTGACATAAAAGAAAGTGCTGGTTAACTGCCAATTCTGGCACAGATTATTCTTAAAAGAAGATGTTATAGATAATGGAGTAAAAATCCCTTTTGATTTTAGCTTCAGCCCATCCTAGGTTTTGCCATGTTATTATTTTTGGTTTGTCCTGTCGAATTTGTTTCCTGACTAATCCTATCTTTTGATAAGTAAATTATTTTTTTTTCCATTTGTGCTTCTAAGGCCTCTTTTTTATCTTGCTTTATGCAATACTGAACCTAAGTTAGCTGGTGCTCAGTACCAGAAATTCAGGGGGGAAAAAAATAATATTCTAACAAGATAAAAATCCAGAGATAACTAGGATTCCAACCAGGACTAGGTCATTCATCTGTCAAAAAGATAATTCTTTCTCTCAACGAACTAATTTTGGAAGTCCAAATTCTTTTGTTCTCTCCAGCCCCAGTTGTTGGGAAGTCTTGGGAAGTGGTGATGGAAATATGACAATGAAGAGAGGAAGGGAGACTAAAACACCTGGAAAAGGATTTGTCTTTAACCAAACCCCTACTTAGAAATGAGTTGTCCTTCAGTGCTCCACAGGCCTCAGAAATCCTTTTCAGAGCATCAGTTTTCCTTTATTTCTCCCATTACCAGTTTATGATTCTGGTTTTCCTCAAAGAATTTATTCAAAGGATTGGTCCAATTTATTTGTAGGTAATTCTGGTGCCACTCAGTTTGGGAAGAAGAGCTTTTTTTCCAGTAAAATGCTCAGTTCTGGCCATTATTTACCTCCAAGGGTTACTATTTCTAGAACTTCACAGATGAAGCTTTTTTAAGCTAGAATTACATGGCATTATGTAAAAAGGGCAACCAGGAGAGCTAAATTCTAGAACTTCTTTTGTGACACAACATTTACTAATTTTTTACTCTAGAATTGGCACATTCCTCATTGGCTGAAATAGTGTGGAATAGGGGAGGGATTTTATTAAAAGCTGGATTACCATCTGGTAATAACCCTGTTGGTTTTGAGTGAGCTTCTCCCTTTTTTAGTTGATCGTGGGTTTGGACACAAAGCATTTAATTCTCCATTGCAGGATTTATTCAGATGAGTTTAAAAAAATGCTTTGCTATGATATGTTTACAAGCTGGAAGAAATAACAAACTGAGAGGAGGACACGGAAGAAAAACACTCTCTAGAAAGCAAATATCGTCCTGTTGGCATCAGACAGAGATTTGGACACCAGCTTGCTTGAACAGATTTTAAAGAAGCACCAAGAAACAACATTTCACATTTTTGGCTGAACCAGGGGAACAAGCTGGACACATCAGCACCAAATTAAGTCTGTGGGTTCTGTTCTCCTGCTGTCTGACCTAGAACTCCTCATTTACTCAGTTGCTATAAATTGGTTATAAAAATGTCCACACTGGATCAAAATCAAAGTCTTTTCTCCTCTTGGATCTTGTGTTCCACGTGACCAGAGTGATGCCTGAGGAAGCTACAGGATAAATGTGAGCCCCAGGGGATTCCTGAGCCAAAAGAGGACTGTGTAAAGCTCCATGGAAAAGGGTTGTCTGCTCCTTTAAGGGCATCAGGCCAAAGACCTTTTTCAATGTAAAGAGGGACACTAAGAAAAGGAAGAAGCCAGCAACAAAACACGCCAGGGACACAAACATGACACGAGTGACAGGGAGGCAGAACAACCTTGGTGAATCCAGCTAAGCAAGGAGGATGGGAGGAGGCTTTTTCCAGTGAGTTTATCTGATCAGAGACACTGGCACTTGGGAAACAAGAACAGAGGGATGAACCTGACTGAACAAGCTGGGAGACAACCCCCAGATTTCATCAGTCCCACTGAGGGGCCATTGAGACAGTCAGTGTCCCTTGGGGGGATGTTTTTCTGTCTGTGGGGTCAAACCTGGCAAGTGGAACTGTGCCCCTCAGCCTGTCCCCACACCACTCACCCTCCTTTGCAGTTTTTTTATGGATGTGCTGAAAACCACAGGTACCAGTAGCCATCACCTTGAACTGCAAAACCTGGCCTGCTGTTTGATTCTCTTTGTGATGGGCCTTACCTTCTTGTCCAGCTCCTTGATGACTGACACTGTAAGGGATCCAAAACCCTTTAATGAGAGACCTGGCTTGCAGAGAAACCTTGGAAGTCCAGGGAGGCTGTTTCCCTTCAGTCTCCTTCATCCAGGGCTTTTTGTTTTATTCATTAAACTCAGCCAACCGTTTCAGTTCCACAGACTCATTGAAATCCCACTTTTTCTGTGACGAGTCAGAGAACTATGAAAAGGTTTGGCTGGTGTAACAGGAAAATAATCACAGGACCATAAAATTCTTGCCTTTCTGTTTATTCTGTGCAAAGCTCCAGAGCTGCCTGGTTTTGATAAAATTTTATTGACAGAGTTCAGTTATTTTCTCTCTCTTCGTCTTTTCAGAACTAAAAGCAACCTTATTTTAAAAAACATTATAATCCCACCTAATAGGACCTCCTTATCTCTTTAGGGATATCTTTTCTAAGGTGTCCAAGTTAAGAATTTTCTGTCATGTGGCTGAGCTTCTCTAAGCTACTTTTGTATTGATGGGTTTGAAATTTCATCTTTCTTAAATGAGCTATTTTATAGTATATTTACATTTGGCACATTTTAAGTAAATGACACAGAAGTTCTTAAATGACTCCTCCTTTGAAGACCCATCTCCAGCAAACTATTTAAAAATAAAAATGTTAAATGTCTCTGAAACTGTTGTAGCTATGTACAAACAGAGTATTTATTGTTCTACACAATAGTGGCTTGATTTTTTATTTCATAAATTTATTTTTGACAGACACGTAAGGTCTAATCTTTTAATAATCTTTTCAATCAGGGAACATGGCCAGGCTGCCACATAGAAAAATGCAAGAAAAAAAGCAGATGTACATTATGTAGTTTAGAACATTGTAACTTAAGAAAAAAATTTTGGGGAGCTGAAGCTGGAGTTTTGAAATTCTCTGCTCTAGGCTATTTCATTTGACTTGGAGTATCATTCATAGTGAACAGTTAATACATCTACATCTAATGTCAAAATCCAGACAGTGAAAATTTTAGTACCTTGGGAAATTTTGTTTATGTATTACATTGTGATATAGAACTGCTTTGGGTTTGTATTTTATATAAAATCTCTGTATTTTATGCCAAACTGATGAGGAATATAAGGATTTCTGATTATTGATGCTTCTTAAAAGCGTTGTGTCGGTGCTGTAAAATTGCAAGAGCTCATACCAAGTTTCTCCATTTTCAAATCCATGGATATAATTTTAAATTGGAAATTTAATTGACAGCTTCATCTTTGGAGAGGAGAATTTCATGGATTAGTTCTTCCCTGTTTACAACGCAGCCAGATGTTAGATAAAAATATTCAGTACACCCTTCATGGGAAACACCTTCAACGTATTTCCATTAAATTTTCAGATTGAAAAGGAATTCTGTCTGTTCCCTGGTACTGTTCCTACAACTGAAATGTGGATCCACACAATTCCAGGTTGTGCCCAGTAAAACTCTGTGTAAATGTGACTCCTATCACAAGGAAGGCTAAAAGTTTTATTTCATTAAGCTATGAAATCTGAAGGAATTCTATTCCTTATGGAAGAGAATGAAGTCTGGGCTTCCTCCTGGCCCTCATATTTCACCTCTGCTATTCACAGCCCTCAGCTCCCTGTACCACTGGATAAAGCTCTTCCCACAGGTGAGATCCTGCCACTTTTCCCAACATAATCAGTGGAAGTGTGCCTGGGGGACATCACAGCTCCAAATGAGCTGGCAGAGCCGGCCCCAGGAAAATGAAACCTTAGACAATGAATTCAGGAAGATATTGAAAGAACAGACGGTGTTTTCAAACGTGGCCTGAGTGAGCAATCTTTTTCCTGAGCAGCTCCAAACTAACTCCACAAGTCAGAGCTCTCAGACCTTCCCCACGCCCCAGGAGCTCGGGGCTCCACCAGAAGGATTAAGCAGCCTCCATGATCTTACCCAGGTGTTTGCTGAAGCAGCATTTGGCCAAACAGAGCTGTCACTGCTTCCCTGTCCCTGTCTCCTCCATCTCCAGGCTGGAAATCTGTTCCCTCTGTAGACTCTCCTGCCCCTGAGAAGCGCTGAAGTTTCGCTTCACTCCGGAAGGTGCTGGGGAGGCTTTGTGGGGATACCTGGGGTGGTTGTTCTGGAGGAAGCCAACAACGTAAAGTGAGAAAAAACGTGTTTCGTTCAGTGTGGCAGCTTCTGACACCTGGACAGGCAACACTCATTTGGGTCAGAATCCCAGAACCCCAGAATCAAAGGTTGGGAAAGCCCTCCCAGACCACGGAGTCCAGGCTGTGCCCGATGCCCACCTTGTCACCAGCCCAGAGCTCTGAGTGCCACCTCCAGCCCTTCCTTGGACACCTCCAGGGATGGGGAATCCAAACCTCCCTGGGCAGCCCCTGCCAAAGCCTGAGCACCCTTTCCATGGGGAAATTCCTGCTGATGTCCAACCTGAGCCTCCCCTGGCCCAGCCTGAGGCCGTTCCCTCTCATCCTGTCCCTTGTTCTCTCTAATGGAACAGTCAAAAATTATTTCTCCCCAGTAAAAACCTTTTCTGTTTGCCTGAAGTAATTGAACAAAGGGAGCAGATATTGCCTTCTTTAATTATTATCTCTGCCAGATTAACTTCCATGGGGCAGGCTAATTACGGGAGATTAAAGCCTCATTGCTATTGACTTTTCCTTTTGTGTCAGGCTTGTTTACACCTTCTTATATTTGAGATATTTGAGAACACACTGAAAACCTGCAAACTTAGAGGAATGTAGGGAAAATCAAGTAAAATATGAAGTGTTTTATCTTTTGTTTTCATCACAGGTGACATATGAAGATTAAAAGAAGACAACAAAATCTTTCTGTGAGGGAACATGAATGAGTAGAGTGAGTGTTGGTTCACATGTGTTGTAAACTGCACCCTGCATTTGTTTACAGCCATGTTAGGTGGGTTTAATGTGTTAAAATTTGTGCTTACTGATTTTGAATGAGAGTGAACTGTATGAAATGAGATAGCTGCACAGGCTGGGAGAGCACAGTTTCTGGAAAAGAAGTAACTTCTGAAAATATTCCTAAAATTTGAAGAGTTCTAGATCATAATCATCAAAAATGGATAATAGAATTTTTGTTCTCCTGTATTGATAATCTTCTGATAAAAAAAGAAAAGAAGATTGTAATTTTATTTCTTCTCCATAAGAACAAAGAAACGCAGGACGAAATCATAAATATTTCCATTTTATAATGCTGGGGTAGAGTTTTCAGAAATGATAAGGCATAAAAATGTTGGCACACTATAAAATACCAAAGGGATTCATTCTTTTCTGCATAGGTTTATTATGCTAATAAACAGAAACAATTTCAAAGAATAATTTCATGTAGGTAAACCAATCATAATAATCACCCTTTTACTCATAACATGTGACCCTCAAGAAATCTAATGGCAAGAATTCTCACACCTCTGAGTAAGCAATCCTGTACTTCTTGTGATAAATCTTCATTACAAAAGCCAGCTCCTGTCCCAGCATTCTTCTGTGATTTTGAGAGATTCCACAGCTGCTGAACAGGAAAATAAAAAAAATAAAATAAAATAAATGAATAAATAAATGAAAAAATAACAAGGAAACCCCAAACCAACCAAACAAAAAAACCCCAACCCAGTTTGGTTATTTGCTGCAGTGTTTTTAAAGTTCATCACAGCCTGAGCCCTCTCAAGGTTAATTAGAAGGGGATTTAACTCTAATCTGTCACACAGACTCAGTTGTGTGACCATTTCCACACTGTGTCTACTCCTTATTCTAAAATTTTGCCACCTGCAGGCTCACATGCCATGTCCATGTTCGGGATTTGTCTGGGATTTGCTTACCAAGGAAGGAAAATACACACAAGCAGTCCCTTGATACAGAATACTTTGATTTCTTCTGCTGTAATTCTTCATCCTACAAATACATGTTGAGCTAACAAGTTAATTCATTAATATTTAAATAACCCTTATTTAGGGTGGCTATAAATAAGGATAAATTGTGGTTGCTGAGAAAATAACTGCAAGAGGCAGATTTCTAAATACATGTAAATACTCACTGCCATGCTCAGGCTTCAGTTCAGCTGCTCACCTTCCTGGAGGAAATATGTGGGGAATGAGAAGCTCTTCTGGAGAAGTAGCTGCTTTCTAACACAAAAACTGAAAATCTGTTTGTTCAAGCAACAAATGACTGCAGAGTTTAAAAGGCTCCAAGTGAACCTGACTGCTCAAAAACTGATATAGTGGATAAAACTTGAATTTACAAACACAGGGAAAAAACATGGGGGGTTTGCATGTTAATTTCTCGCAAGAACAACAATAAATGCACTTAAATAATGTTAAGAGAATTTTTAAAGCAGGAAAATTTCAGTGAAGGGAGAAGGAAAGGGAAAAGAATAAACAGGAGGGAATTTATTTTAGTGTAGGTGAATGTGTCTTCATTACAGGGAGATATTAGGGATTATCCCATTAAAGAAAAGAAATATGTCAAATTGATCAGTAATTGAATTTGGAAAATAATATGTGAAATGCTCATTTTAAATTTTAAGGGAACATGAAAACAATGTAAAATATCTATGCATATAAAGGGTTCCATTTTATCCCTTAGAACGAAAAGGAAAAAACCCCAGATCTCCTTATGCATTAAAAGAGAATATACGTTACAGAAATTCAAAGTGCACTTGTTAACTGTCCCTGTTTTCCATCAGACATTCTTGATCCGTGGCAGATGCCTCATACAATTCAATGTCAGCACGAAGCCAGTGCAGAATAAAAGGCTCAAGCAAAGTAAGACAGGTACAGAAATGAGCCCTGGTGTCACTTCCAGGCCCAGAATTGCTGTCATCCTCTCAGCATATCCCATGGCTGCAGGGGATTTGCTGAAATCTCCATTTCCTGAGCAGCAGAGTTTCTGATGCCCTTCTTTCCTTGCCATCCCTGTAGTTTGTGTACAGGAAGCTTTGGCAGAAGGGAGATCTCTGGAGGTTAACCCACAATTATGTTGTTCCCACAGAAAACTGACCCTTTTGATTCCACGTCTCTGCTACATGGCCTGGGACTCCAACTCAGCTCAGAAGGAAGAAAATCTCCAAAGCGATTCCAGTTCTGCCAGGTCAGCCCTGCCCTCACCACAGCTCACTGCAGTCAGTCTTCCCATCTGGATCCCTGGAAGTGTCCAAGGCCAGGCTGGAAGGGGCTTGGAGCACCCTGGGCTAGTGGAAGGTGTCCCTGCCCATGGCAGGGGGTGGAACTGGGTGGGCTTTAGGGTCCCTTCCTTCCCAAATTATTCTGGGATTCCGTGGCCATGCTGTCCTCTGCACTGTGCTTCCTGCTCCTGAAGGATCAGCGCGTGGATGTTTGTTTGTCCTTTTTGAAAAGAGGAAAAGTGAAAAATAATGTCTCCTTTCTGAAAGACAGATGCCAGGGAACTTGGGAGCAAAAGCTATGAGGTTTAACAGAACCACAGAGTCACAGGATGGTTTGGGTGGGAAGGGACCTCAAAGCCCATCCAGTCCCACCCCAGGGACACCTTCCAATATCCCAGGGTGCTCCAAGCCCTGTCCAGCCTGGCCTTGGACACTTCCAGGGATCCAGGGGCAGCCACAGCTTCTCTGGGCACCCTGTGCTCCTGAGGGGCTGATACAGAAAATTTTCAGCAGTGACCACATGGCAGCATAAATAAATAGATATGTAAAAAATTGCCACTAGCCTCAAAGACAATTTGAGGAGAAAAACTTCCCAGATGGTGAAGCTCAGCAATAGAATGTGCTGTCAGTACTTTGATATTAAGAAGCAGTTGCTTTGTGTGGTATCACAGGTTAACAACCTGTTTACCAGAATCCAGAGCTATTAGGGGGGAAAAAAGAAGATAATTTTGATATTTTACTATTTCTGGTATTGTATGCACAGAGTGGGAGATGAAGCCCTCTACTTGCTTTGTATCCTTTCCCATCTCACAGGAAGAAAAAATGATATTTAGCTATTCTTTGTCTTCGTAACCACGTGAAAAATACAGGGGTTGTGTGGGATCAAATGGAATTCTGAGTTCCCATTATTTGTCTGGAGAACCACAGAACACGTATTTTAAACTAACACTTGATGTTTTTGCACAAAAGTTTATTATGGAGTTCTAACTATTGCATCATCCCTTTAAACAAAATGAACCATCATAAATCAAATTGCAAAAGTTAGGAAAGCAAAATTCATAATTTCCAAGCTTTCATCTCCTATGAGTTACGATGGCCCACTTTGTCACTGAGCAACAATTGCCAAAAAATTCTGCATCTTAATCCACAATTCCAAGAAAGATGACACCTTCTTTCTGTAAATGATCGAGGTTATAATGTATATTTCAAATCTTTTTGCTTCCTCTGGCTGAAAAATAACCCCAGTAAATTTTTAGGATCTTTTGTATATTTATTTTTTCATTACCAATCACAAATAGATCATCCAGAAATTAGGTGTTTAGGGATGCTGTCAGGAAGCTGCTGATGTTTCTTTGTGAAAGTGAAAAAACTGGCAGTATTTAAAAAAAACCCAAAGTGTCAACAATTCATACTCGCTTTCTTATACTTTGGCAAGTTTTCCAGCACTTCTCTGGATTACTCCCAACACAAGGGAATTGTACTGTGTGTATTTTCAGGAATTTTTTACTTATTTATTTTGCCTCCCTGATGCCAGGGAAAATACACAACGCGTAAAATTTGGGTTGACTGGTGTTAAGATCTTTCAAGATGTTTTCTATGAGGTTTTCACCAAAATTAAGGAGAGCTTGTAGCATGCACCGTGTGTAATCTGCAAATTTATGGGATTTATGGAGTTGTATTCTTCATACCCTCTTTAGTCCTTAAGTGCAATTTTGATAAACAACAGAGGAAATATTTGAGCTGCTGGATGCTTTTTCCCGACCCACATGACCCAATTCCTGAGCCTGTTGCACTTCCCACTCACCCATTGCTGCCATGGGGTGGCAGATCCGAAGGGAAACCTTTGGAAAATCAATGCCCTTCTAAAGTGAGGAATAACAGGAAGCTGGGATGCCTGAAGACACTCCAAGGAAAGCTTGAGCTCCTTCTGAGAGTGGTGTGGTTATACATACATGAAATTAATTACATGTCAGGCGTTGCTGGATTGAGGTCTCGAGATAAAAAGCCATCTGGTCGATTTTCATTACTTATCATAACATCCTTGCTGAAAAAAAGCATAGAAACTCATTACAGAGTACAGGCTGTAATATTAAAATCTAAATTGCAGAAAACACAAGAAATTAAAAAGTGCAATGAATATAGCACATTGTGCAGTTTAAGATTAAATTAAATTCAAATCAGTTGTTAAAATGACTAAGTAATAGAGCACATGGTTGCATTTAATTTTGGGGATAAAAGTTGCTGAAGAAATCACTGTACTAACCATATAATTATCTATAGATTGGACAAGTAGTGAAAATAATCAAAGTTTAATATTCTGTATTGCAGATGAACACAGTAGAATAACAAAACTATTCTACAATGATGTACATAAATATCCTAGTGAGGTTACTTACAATTTATTACAGTTACTTTTAAGAACTGTCCATTAGATTCCCCATCATTTATCAAAAAACCAACTGTTGCTTGAGAAATCAGGCTAAAAAATATTTCTTGCTGTCATGGACTAATTTTTCATAATTTCTATACTGCATTCACAACTCCCCAAATAAACAAACAATAAAAAAATTCCCAGGTTAATTAATTCTATAAGAAGATCAGCAACAAAGACATCAGTGATTTTTAATTTGTGCATCATTTATTAGTGTTCAAGGAGTTGTTCATACAAATTATTTGAATTTGGACAAAGGTTAATTGCTAATTCTATAAACCTTGAATCCTCCCACTGTCTTTAGAAGATGAACCTTCTTATTGTCTCATCAATGTCTGTGGATAATAATAGTTAATAAGGGAGAATACATTTTATCCTGTAAAATGTTACTGGGACTTCACCCTTATCCATGCTTAGATATTCCCTGTTTTCATTTTCCATTTCCCTGATAATATTCCATTGGATACTATCAACCACACTGTATTAGTTTTGGAAAACACATGATCTAATCCTAGAGGTTTAAGTTAAAAAGACCTGAATGTAGAAAATGAAAATGTAATCTTGCAGGATATAATTATCAATGATATTTTCAGAGTATTAAAATCCAGCCTCAGAGGTTAATCAGCCAATTGAGAGTTGCAGATTTCTCTTTTTATGATAGAAAAGCTCTTGTATTTGGTGAAGTATGGAGGATTAAGAATAAAAGTAAATGGCTCCTGTGAGGAAATCTTGAAGGAGCTGAAAATCATTTCTCAGGTTTTTTGCACTTTGATGGAAGATTCTGGAAGGAAGGAAAATAAAAAAGAGTCAGCTAAAAATATTGTACTTTCCTTTTTGTTATTTCCATTTTTATTTTCTAAGTGAGTGGAAGAGCAATAAAACTATGAAATTCTTTTGCTAAGAGCCAAAAATAGTAACATTTTACAAAGCTTCCTGAACTGCAAATGTGAACATCTACATGGAATCCTAGAATCCCAGAATGGTTTGGGCTGGAAGGGATCTTAAAGCCCATCCAATGCCTCCCCCGCCTTGGACAGGGACACCTTCCACTAGCCCAGGCTGCTCCAAGCCCCATCCAACCCGGCCTTGGACACTTCCAGGGATCCAGGGGCAGCCACAGCTTCTCTGGGTACCCTGTGCCAATACATGTTCCAAGACATATTAATACCTTCTTTTAAAATTCCTGTACATGTTTGCTTCTATACTGAAACATAAAAGTGTGCAGCACTTTAGACCCACATTTTACTATAGAAAATAAACAGAGCACTGTTTATTGTATTGGGGCATTAAACTCAAATTAGCTTCCCCCTGAGACCACTGATATCTTGGCTTGAACAATGCTAAAGAAGATCCATTTCTCCAGAAGTGCAATTCCCTGGACATCAAGAAATCCATCTTCTGCCATCAGGACAGTTACTGAACGTCCCAAGCCTGATCTGCAAAGAGACCAAATGTCACAGTCAGACAATCAGGCTCCCAAGAAGTATTGATTTATAGCTGGAAAAGGCACAAGAAATGCAGGGCTTAGCAGCATTCCAAGCACAGATCAGTGTCATTAAAAGTTTGATCTTTATCCTGTTGTGCAGGGGAGGTTTAGATTGAAGCTTAGGGAAAATTTCATCACAGAAAGAGTTGTCAGGCGTGGGCACAAGTGCCCATGGCAGTGGTGGAGTCCCCATCCCTGGAAGGATTTGAAAGACGTGTAGATGTGACACTTGGAGACATGGGTTAATGGTGGCTTTGGCAGTGCTGGGGGAATGGTTGGTCTTGGAGAGCTTTTCCAACCTAAAATATTCTGTGATTCTGATTCCGTGATTGTGATTCTGTGACTCTGTGTTGAAGGTGCCATTTCTGAGGGAAGATGTTCTTGCAGCTGCCAGTCAGCAGTTTGCTCAGAAATGATTACGTGCCTGCATTGGCACTGTCCAGGTGATTAATTTGGTACTAATTTGAGTGAAGTATTGACTGAGGTTATCTCAAAATAAGCAAAAGACTTCAGTGGTGTGGATCAGATTTATCTCCAACTTCAAATCAAATGGACTCACCAAGAAATATTAATTTTGAAGGCCTGGCCCTTAGAAAACCCACATGAAGCTGTATCATATCATTGAATTTGGATCATTAATTCTCAGAATCACAGAAGCACTGAGGTTGCAAAAGCCCTCCAAGACCATTGAGTGACTGATCCCCACCTTGTCACCCAGCCCAGAGCACTGAGTGCCACGTCCAGGCCTTCCATGGACACCTCCAGGGATGGGGACTCCAACATCTCCCTGGGCAGCCCCTTCCCATTCTAAGCAGCAACACCTTCCCTGGTGTTGGGGATAGATTCAGATGCTCAATGTGCCTATTGCAAATAATTTGTGTAAGGCCAGCTTTGGAGATCCTCTCTGATCTTCTAGGCATGTCCTTAGATATTTGGTTATTTTTTGAAATTAAAGATGGTTCAAACCTAGGAATAACTCTTGAAATGTGTTTCGTTGTGTAGCTCCTCCAGGTAGCAGATAATCCTCTACAACAATATCCACAGCTCTCTGCAGGCCATGCAAACCCTCCTGGAGGACGCTGCAGGGAAAGATAACTTTTCACTGCTGACTTTAAATCAGGTTTTCAGAACAGCAGCAGAACTCAAAGTTATTGTATCAGGCAACTCCCATCCATAAAGAACCCAGTGTCCCCCATAAAGGAATTACCTCAGCTCCAAGTAGAATATAGAGTCTTTTTAAAGGTGGGCCTCAACACCAAACTCAAAGGGGAGAAAATAAACAAACCTCATTCAAAGGATTTAAGAGGTTCTAAGTAAGGCAAATATATTTGCTTGAAATGGAATATGGTTGAAATCTGGGCTTACACCTCCTTCTCTTGGAAAAAACTTATGAGTCTTTAATGACAGGAGATAGTCAAACTGGAACGCCTTCAGTGAGAGGATTTGCCTGCAGTGAAGGAATCTTTCAAAATTATTCTTTCTTTCCTTTCCCCTGTTTTTAATTCTGCCAATATTTTCTGGGAAAGCAGAAAACCTGAAGAAGCGTTAACAGAAATCCTACAGTGAATTTCATGTGCCATCTACTGCAGAAGAGTAGTTAATACTTAATAAACCACCACGACGAACGCAGGGGAAATGAATCTCATCAGTGTGAATAGTTAAAAAGGGCAGTGGGTACCAGTGTGCTCAGTAGCACCAGCTAGAAAAGGTTGTTAAAATCATACTCCTCTGGAAAAGAGAAAGGAATAGCTGTTGAAGAAAATAAACTAATGTGGGATAAGGATAAAAAGGGCAAAACCGTGCACAGGATGAAAAAAAATTGCAACAGATTGTTCAGCTGGCATAACGAAAGTGTTTGCAGCAGGTGAAAAATCACCCAGGAAGGCACCAAGGAAGAAAACATGAGGAGAAATAACTGCAAGGTGGAGTGATCAGGAGAAGTTTACGCTATCACATCAAGAAGCTCTCATCAAATCCTGAGGCACAAAGAAGGCAGGCTCAGGATGCAGACCAGAAATCTGCTGAAATTCTCAACAATCTCACAGAATAATTAAAAGCATAAAGCTGCTTCTATAGTAAATCCAAGAAAAGCATTATAGAATAAAAATGCATAAATTATTGATTATTTAAGTAATAGATGTACTGAAAGACTAGTGCAAGTAATTAATGAATTCAACGATCAGACTAAGCAGATAATTTTCTCTCTCCCTCTGTTCTTTCCACATTTTTTGCACATTTGGCTGTAGATACGTGGCAATGATAAATATTCTACTGAAAACAGTGAAGTCAAGGGGATGGATAGTTGGAGAAGAATTCAGGATTCTTTTTTCTGTGACTTTGAGTTGATCAGTGTGAAAAGATTTAGACTTGAAAGGGAAAACTTGCTGGGTTTAATTTTTCCTGAAACTAACCTTGTGCCTCATACAAAGTATTATTTTGAGGACGCAGCTTTTACAAAAGAAAATGTTAACCACTAATAGAGAAAAAACAACTCCCCTTCTGCTCTTAAGAGGACAAGTCAGAGTTCACACAAGTTATTCAAAAGGCATAATGTGACTATTGTGTTTTTTCACCACATTTTTATTAAAAATCTAATTCCTTCTTTTACGTGTATTGGCTTTGTCAAAAATGCCATTTCTGCTGGATCAAATTACTTGCTAATTCATGTTCAATTCACCAAATTGCTTTAACAACAAAATAGTACAGAAAACAAAAATCAGTTTGCTTGTTTTGACATTGATATGTCCTACTAGAATTTCTACAAACATCACTAAACCCAAAGTGGATTTTAAGCAACAAAAGGATTCAATTTTTGTTCTGTAAGAATCATTTAAACTGTTGTTTTCTCATTGAATTGAATAATCAAATGTTTGGACAGGTCTAAAGAGGAGGAGTTGGTATCTTTTTAACCACTTTCTAGGCCCCTGATTCATCTTCCGTATTCCTGTGTCCAGCTGGCTTAAGATGATCCATAAAATTGTATCATCCCCCCTGTCTTCACCCTCCGTAGGAAACGGTCTCAAATTGTGCCAGGGGAGGGTCAGATTAGATATTAGGGAAAATTTCCTCACAGAAAAGTTTGTCAGGCTTTGGACCAGGCTGCCCAGGGCAGTGGTGGAATCCCTGGAAGTGTTCAAAACCAGTGTGGATGTGGCATAGAGGACAGGGTTTGGTGGTGACCATGGTGGTGGTGTTGGTTGATGGTTGGACTTGGTGATCCCGGAAGGTTTTTCCAGCCTTCAGACTCTGTGATTCCATTGCTTGGATTGTTACTGGGCAGCTCCAGAGTGGAGGGAGCCCCTGCTGTGGACAGCAGGGAAGTGCTCAGGTTCTCAGGTTGTTCTCTGTGCAGGAATCTTGACCTGACCTGTTTTTCCATGATCAAAGCCTCTGCTCTCCAGCAGAGGTTGGTGTTTAGTCATCATCTCCATTCCCAGCTTTCTGAGCCGTGCTGGCTCATATCAGCTGGGTTATGACCTCCTAACCTCTGATAAGCTCCTGGGAGATTATTGCCTCATCCATTTTTTACTTTGTCTCTTTTCTGAGCCTGAAGAAGTGACAAGTCTGGAGATGTCTTCATGAGCAACGTACCCCAAAGTGACAGCTCCACTCTCGCTTGGACTGTCTGTACAACCCTGTCCTGTGAACTGTGGGATGAAGTAAAAGTGATGCTGGCTGCAGAGGAATGTGTGATTCTCCTTCCCTCAGCTTCCTGGTGGGAGCATCCTGATGATTTGTGTGCTGCTGGAACATTCTAAATCTGCTTTCTCTGGCTCAAACCAGCACTAAGTGAGAGCAGCTGCCAAGAGAAGCTTCAACCAGATCTGAGCTTTCTGCCCTTTCTCTCTGCACTGTGACCCTGGGAAACGAAAAGTTTTGACTCTTCTGGACAAGTGTACGTCTTAGAATCACCAAATTACTGAACCATGGAATCATTAAGGCTGGGAAAGAACTCTCAGATCACCAAGATGTACCATCAAACCAGCACCACCACCATACATCCAATACAAACATCTTTCATTTTAATTCACTTAAAAATAATACTACTAATTAATAATAATAATTTATAAGTAGCAGCTGGTTTTGAGGTGTCTTTAGCACTTTTGAAACTATTTTGAACTGTAATTGTGTACTTTGGCTGGCATAAATAACAATTAAATCTGTCACTGCTAAATGATTTTTGTCGTACATATTTTCCAGCTGAGCATCAATTTGTTGGCTTAAAGTTGTTTACATTAAAAGCTGGGAATTTGCACTGATCTATGCACATGTTCTGATATCAATATAATTCAATTAATGTTTTAGTGTAATTAATTATCTTAATGTATCAACTGATGCATTAATAACAAGCTCTTCTATTAATATATTTCATAGAATAAACAAACCCACTAGTAAGTGTTCATCTGTTACTGACCTCAACAAATTAGTAGAGAAAACATATTTAAAGCCTTGAAAGAATTTGAAAGAATTTTAAAGGACATTTTAAAGGAACCTTGAAATGTTTCTAACAAGTTCCTCTCCACTTCTTAATGCCATTTTTGAGATGATATAGAGGTGGCTTTTTTCAGCAGAGTCAACTTGCCACATGTCCCAGTGATAAAATAATTTGTTCTACTTGTCATTGTGACTGATTTCCTGGGCTAATAAAAAACCCCCAAACAACAGGGATTTAAATTCACTGAGAATTACAAAGAAATAATGAGAAATAAGATGTTTTTTCTGAACTATGCCTAATTTTCTTCTCAAACCAGGATGTTACAGATAGTGGTTGTCCTTCAAGGAAATCTTGGTGAGCGGATGATGTGAAAGCTTCAATTTTTGCAGGAGATATGAAAATTATGTCTTTAAGTAGAAGAAACAGAAAGTACTAAATGCTAAATATTCCTCTGTGTAGTGTGAACCTCTCACAGTCATTCCAATTCTTATATCAAATTTCACCTGTGAATTTTAATTAAGCATTTCTACTGCTCAAGCAGTGTAAGTATCCAGATTTTTACCAATCTAATTATGGTTCTTCCTTTCAAAAGCACAGAGAGAATATTTTCCTTGCACGTTTTCCTCCCTGGAATGTAGACAACAATTACATGTTTCCAAACTGTGCAGCCAGTTCAAAGGCAAATCAAGCCACAACAAAGGAGAGCAAAACAATAATTTGAAAACAAAATTGAAACACTGTCAACAAAATAATAAACCCCACATTAACTCCATTGGTGTCTGTCAAGAGTTGTTTATGTTTCAGACAGTATTCTGGAAAATACCCAAACCAAAACAAAGAAGGAACTTTCATATTGTGCCTTTCACTTTATTTTAGATCATTCAGGTAGTTGGTAAAAAAGCATTTATTATTTTTTACACCTTCCTTCTGAATTGCATTTCAAATTACCTTGAGGTGATAGGAAATATTGGAATCTTGCTCAATAATTTTTATTGCATTACCTGTGACATCCTGCAGAGAACAGTGAGCTCTTGGTGGCATAACAAATGTAGGAAATAAAGGAACATGATTTTTTAAGAGCTTCACAACAAATGCTCGCTAGAAGTCAAAGCGCAGCCCATGAACGGCACAGTTACTTCCTGGCGTCCTTGTGGATTTCAAAACTCAATTGCTGTTACCAAAAAGCGAAACAGAAAATCTCTGAGAAGGGATTGATAATTATGCTTGAACTGCAGGTCAGCTTTTCAATAAAAGCTAATTTAATTGCCTATAAATTGTCTATTCCGCTTGTTTAAGTGAAGAGGTTTAGCGAGCTCGGCACTGAAGGCAGCTCTTGTGTATCTCATACACACATTTACACATAGCTACCTGTGCAGAGCCCTCGTGAGACCCTGCCTGGAACACAGGGCCCAGGGCTGGTGTTCCCAGCAGAAGAAAGACAAGGAACTGTTGGAGCAAATCCAGAGGAAGCCATGGAGTTGCTGAGGGGGCTGGAGCACCTTCCATATGGAGCCAGGCTGGGAGAGCTGGGAATGTTCAGCCTGGAGAAGAGAAGGTTGTGTGGAGACCTCAGAGCACCTTCCAGGGTCTGAAGGGGCTACAGGGGGGCTGGAAAGGGACAATTCACTGGGAATGACAGGACACAGGGAATGGCTTCCCACTGACAGAGGGCAGGGATGGATGGGATACTGGGAAGGAATTGTTCCCTGGGAGGGTGGGGAAGCCCTGGCACGGGGAAGCCCTGGCACAGGGTGCCCAGAAAAGCTGTGGCTGCCCCTGGATCCCTGGAAGTGTCCAAGACCAGCTTGGATGGGGCTTGGAGCAGCCTGGGACAGTGGAAGGTGTCCCTGCCCATGGCAGGGGGTGGCACTGGATGGGCTTTAAGGTCCCTTCCAACCCAAACCACTCCATGATTCTGTGATTTAGGGACAAGATTTACTGGTGAACATGGTGGTGGTGCTGGGTTGATGTTTGGACTTGATGATCTTAAAGGTCTTTTCCACCCTTAACTATTCCTTGATTCCCTGACCTCATATTATTCCGAGGTGTTGTATGACACGTGTTTGTGTAAAAACTTTTTAACCTTCTAAGACATCATCCTTCTCTCTCTTGCAGCAATTTTACACCCCTGTGGCAGCATTGGCTTTGCCTGGGTGTTAGCTACATTTTTCCAAGTCCTGGGATAGTAAAGAAATAAACACAAGATTGTGGAAAACCTTGCATTGGAGGTTTTTAATATGAATTCAAGACAAGGAGTAGCTATCAAAACAGCTACAAATCCACGAGTGCTGATTTTGTGCTGGGTTTCTTTTGCATTTCCTCTTTATTCCTTCTTGTTTCAAATGGTACTTCATTACCTCCTCATTTTTGAAATGAACTTTTGCATGCACTCAGCACGGAAAGAAGTCAGAAAGGCAAAAAATGTTCACAGCAAAAATTCAGCATAGATAAGACTTCTTTCATTTATTAATACCATACACTATAAATGCAATTTGGAGGAGGAAAGAGGAGCTGGAAAGAAAAATTCCAGTTTGCATCAGTCTTCCTTGTTCTGGACATAGTCCACAGGACTTAGCAGCCTGTCTGTTGGTTTGCAGAAATGTGCAGGAAAAAATCATCTCTCAGTAAATGAGATCCTCAGTGAAAAAAAGAGATGGCTGAGCTGCAGATATGAGATGTGGGGGGGTGAATTTTAATTGGAGCTCTTTCTGCTGTTGTGAATCCTCTGCATGAGTTACAGAGAGAAAAATATTTCTTACTGCTGAAGCAACACCTGAAGATGTGATCTCTATCTCCTAGTTACCATTTTTTTTCCTCATTACATGTTTCTCAAGTTCTGTAGCCTATAAAAAAAATTCCACTACTTAGTGCATAATATAAAATCCCAGTATTTTGCCTCGTTTCCATGTTGCAGTCAGATTTACTGTTGTCATTTGGCAAAATGCAGCATGTGCTGATTAGCATTAAGGAATAGGAAAAGTCCAAGTGTGGTATAACTGCTGTGCTATTAACGTGTTATTAAACAAATTAAATCTTTAAATCATGCAATTCACTGGAATTCCCTTTGATCAGTGTCAGCATTAGGAAGTTGCTTTTCTTATTGCTGTACATTGGAGCACCTTCCTGACATAAATACCCTGAGGACTTAAAATGGGCATTAAATCTGCTCTCAGATCCGGAATTTCAGATGAACCGTGGTTAAAGTAGGCCAGGTTTAAATGAGCTCCACATTTCCTTTTATTGCTTCACCCATGCTACTTCCATTCTGTGGAAATCTTTTAATAAATTATTTCCAGCATATCAAAAGAGAGCTGCTCAAAAGTGCAGGATTCATTTCGGGAGAAACTGAGTGTGTACCTTTCCTGGAAATATGTTTTAGAGGGTAGAGAGCAGAAATGTCTTTCTGGAGTCAACCTGGTTTTTCACAGGCAGATAAAACACCATTTTAGCTATGGTTAAATTTGCTATTTAGAAAATAAAAACAAAGAAAACCAAGAACCCTTTTTGATTTTACTTCATAACCCAAGTATTAAAGCACCTGTGCTCATATGCACTGAAATATTTATCAAACTGTCACAAGGAGCTCTTTCTTACCTGCAGCATGCAATCACTAAAGATAAACAATAATGTCCTATTTATTAGTGGCAGGAGTTCATTTTGAGGTTTTCTTTTATTTCTCATTCCTTCCCCACACTTTAAACCACATTATTGTGGCTTGTAATCACACAGAACTATAAAAACATAGAACATTCTTAAATAAATGGTTTTAAAAAAAAAAAGGCCCACGGACTAGAAACCTCTAATATTCTGATAATGAAAACCTGACATTACAATTAGAAAATGTGTGGTTTCTATCAGGTGCCACTGCAATATCTGACTTTCTTTTCCTCCTTGACTCAATCTGCATTTTAAGATAAAATGAGAGGGTGACAGCTGCAGAAGAACTTTGAGTTGCTTCCTGTCCTGATGGATCCAGACTGACAAGGATGTGCTGCCTGGATGACAGCCACGAGGAGGGATTCCAGGGATGTTCTGAAGCAGGGCTTTAGTAAGCAAGACCAGGCTGTGTGTAGCTAGAATAAAGTAAAAAAAAAAAAAAAAAAAATCTCTAATAACCCCCAAGGTTTTAATTTGTGGCCAAATGTATAAAATCTAAAAAATATATAACTATTGAGCAGCAAAATCAGGGTCAGCTAAGTACTAAGCCATTGTTTTGTGAGGTCTTTTCATCCTTCCCAGTGAAATCTGGATTAGGAAGAATTCTTTCCTCTCACAGCATGAGTGCTGTCTGAGAATGATGGTCCTACAAGGTGGCATTGTAAAGGTCTGTACACAGCAGGGAAAGCTGCATAAAAAGTGTTTTAAGAGGTCTTTTATTATCTGCCTCTTCTTCCAGGAAAGAGTTGCTATTTATCCCTGTGGCTTGATAAGGAATTCAGTTTGGGAACTGTATTTCACTGCTGATCACCAGACTTACAGCTATGCCTTTTTTCCAGCTGGCAGGGAAACATTTAAAACATGAGCTCTGAAGTGATTGCTCTTCCAGCTTTTTTCTGCTTTAGATTTTCCAGATTTTCTGTGTCAACTCGACTCCTTTCTGCTTGTTTGAGGGCATGGAGGAACCTTCCATGAGAGTCTGAACTGGACAGCTCTGGTATAATAATAAATCCTGGACCTCTTTCTGAAATTTCCTAAATGGATTAAACCATTTTTTTTTGCCAGTTTTGCATGTTCAGGCTCAGCATGACTCTGCAAAGGGCTCTGCTGTGGGAAAACCAGGTAGTTCAGTGGTTTGAGTTCACAGTGACGAATTGAAAGCTCCAGACATCCGTCAGTGTACTTTCCCTTCAGAAAATGGATATTTCACAGCGCAGGAGCCTGACACCCTTCCTGTGACTAAGTCAGTTCACCTCCTCATGCTGCAGGCCCCTCATACTCCTGTCAGGAAGAAGCAGTGAGTTTTCCTTTCAAGGAAATGACTGAGTTGAGACTGGGGTCCTTAAAAATACATCACTAAGATAATTCTTTCTGCATTCCACTGCAGAGTGGGATGATCCTTTTCTTCAGGACTGCTGCCTATCATTTTTGATACGTGCTTTCTGGAGACAGCTTGTTACAGGCACTGAAAATATCCAAAAAAACCCAGCAGCAGAGCCCATTCCTGAAATAACCTGTAAAAGTGTTCACCACTGCAACAGTAACAACAACAACAAAAGCTATTTCATTTCTTAGACTGACCTTCTTTTTTTTGCAATAAATGTCTCTTCTTGTTAAAAATACAGTTTGGAATCATACAATGCAGAAATCCCTGTCATGAATTAAAACAATATATCTGTGTCTTTCTATCAGGCTGCAGGCAGTGCTAATGCCACCTTTGCTTTGGAGGGCTGTAACTTCAGTGTTTGGCTCTAGTGCAGCTTGAATAAGGTCCATGATTAACTCTTATTGTTGAATGTATTCACTGTGCTAAAAGCTTTGCTTGCAGAAGTTCAGCAAATATTAGCTTTTCTGGAGAGGCCCTACAGTAAACATTCGAGCTGCTGGAGTAGTGTGCACATCCATCAGATGCTTCCCTTTCCAATTAAAAGCACTTTAGAGCTTCTTTTGTGGAAAAGACACTCTGTGCAGTGCAAGGGAAGGGCCAAGAATAATTGCTGTTCACCCTGTGGAGAGCACATCAGCTGCTCCAAGGAACAGAAAGCCAAGAAAAGCATCACAGACAGGAGTGTTCCCTCCAGCTTGTGAGGAAAGAAAAGCCCTGGGGGAAGCTGACATTCAGCTCTGTGCTGGGAGCAGCCACTTTTAACAGCAGCTTGGTAAAGTGAGTCCCATGCACCAGGAATGGCTGGAGGGCAACCGTAAAACACCAGGTAGGAGCCCTTGCAGAGTTAGCCAGGACAGAATGGGAGTGATTTGGGTTGATTTGGGTTGATGGGGAGAAACTGAAAGCAAAATAGGATGTCAGCGATGGTCTGAAGCAGGTATTTGGCCTCCTGAGTGAACTTGGGAGAGCATTGCTTTATCCACAGCCCCATGACTATTTATAATGATTCCAAAACTTTGCTCCTCTGTCCTGCAGAGCCTGGCCTGGTGTTTGGCATCTTTGACCCGCACATACACACCTGACATCAATGCTGGCCTCTCAGGAGTCCCCCCTCCCAGCCGGTAAGTGGCCCAAACTGCATGAACACAGCAGCAAAATCTGACTACACATCAACCTCTTTCCAAATATCTGCAGCCCTCAGGGCCCATTGGGGTTCTCCTCCAAAAGCAGCTGCCCCTGAGCAGGGACAGCTCTCCAGGCCACCCCTCGCACCAGGCATCGATAGGTTGGTGACATTTTGGCACGCGTGGAATATTTAAGATACACACAGTAAGCTCTCGTGGCAATCATTGTATGCTGTACTAACTTCAGGTGTATTAAATAGTGGAGTATTCACCACCAACCCACCTGTTCTTACTAATTCAATATTTTACATACCTAAATTTACTGGTAAGAGCTCAAATCTATCGACTTGATCACATTTATCTGAGTGATCTCTGACTACACCACCCTGAACTGCTTTGTCCAGTGTCCCACCCTTGGCAACACCCCCTTACCCTGAGAGGTGGCCCAGGGAGCTGCTCCCCATGGCTCATGGGGGTGGGTGGGTGTGCCCAGGGACCCCGGGGTCATGGATCTGCCAGGACAGCCCTGGGAGGGACCAGGACAAGGTGCTTGTTCCTCAGCAGTCCCTGTTTGGAGCCCCAGCTCCACTGTGCATCCCTGAGCTCCACTGGACGGATCAGCCTCTGATTTGGGCTCCTCCTCCTGCCATCCCCTCTTGGAGCTCCCTGGGGACATGCAGAGGAGCTTTATCACCTCTAAAGTATCACCACACGACATCACCTCTGAAACGTGGGAGAAAAGGGCCCCTGTTCCTGGGGCTTCAGTGACAGGGACTCTAAACCCACAGCGATTTATTTATGCAGAACACCACCTTTAGAAGGCTTTTATTTACTCTTTTCTCTCCTAAGCTGAGCAGTTTATGGAGTAAGATTAGCTGCCTACAGCCTTTTGCTTCAGCTTTCACAAGCCCAGCTGTAAATGTACCCTTCAAACATCCTGCTGGCACCTTGAACAACAAAGGTACATGGGAATGGTAACACATAGAAATTAATGTCATTTATACTTGGAATAGCTTAGATAAAAGAGGGAGTGGCTGAAGGTGAGTAATCAAGCCAACAAGTCCAGTAGCATATCTCCAGGAGTCACAATTAACATGTCTCTGTTATCAGTTGTAGCATTTCAGTTAGTTTTGGGGGTTTTTTTATTCTCTTGCCTATTGGGATACAAAACTTGGTTTCAGGAGTGTGACACAAGCCTGTTGTTTAATGCCCTTGAGATGATCCCTGTGCAGAAATCCACTGACAGGGACTATCTCAGGGGCAGTTTGAAGGATGAGGGAAAGAATCTGTGCCTTGATAAAACTGTTGAGGACTTAAAGTTATAAACAAACTTGGAAATCTGAAACTCTTAGCTGGTTCCAATATCTTGAAGTCACTAAATTGGGTAGTCCCGTTGTTGGCATATTTATATTTTGAATAAAAACACATTTACTGATTAATCTTTTCACTGCAGACTTAACCGAAGGTGCAGTGGGGGTGGAACAAGATGGTCTTTAAGTTCCCCTCCCACCCAAATCCTTCTGGGATTCTGTGACTGTATCAATAGTCACAGATGGCTCTTTCTTGCAATGTAAAGTTGTTTTCCACACATTTCTGGTTAGGCTGTACCAAGAAGGTTGCTAATAGTGTAAAATCATTTCAACATGTGAATACAAAATGAAAAAAAAAATAACAAGAAGAAAAAAAGAAAAGAAAAAAAGCTGAAGGGAATGGAAATATTTTCTAGGATGGGAGGCAAGAGACACGTAGGATAGTCAAAATCTCTTCCTAAAAGCAGTAGAAAGTTATGACATAATCAGAATAATGTTAAATCACTGAGGAGAGGTCTTGAAACAAAACACATGACTGAAGATATTTTAAAAAATCATCTACTGATTTTTTTTTTTTTAATTAGCTAATTTTACCAAATCTCAATGCTCTTTGCAAGAGATCCAATATGGGATACTGCTAGCTGATTTTGGCCATCAAGCTTGCTCCCAGTGTTCTCTGTTGCATATGTGAATTATCAAAATAAATGTTCTGCCTTATCTGCTGACGGTACTCCATAAAAATGCAGCTGTGTTATCAGTGTAGTTATTAGGGACAGGAATTGTGTCTCCCTGAATAGGCTGCACACATTATTTTCCATGTATGTGTGAACAGGGTGCCAGGTCCTTGGCAGTTTGGCAGGGCTGGACAACTTGTCTGTGGGAAGAGGGAACAGAACCTCGTGCTGACAAGAGAGGAGATGCTGGGAGCTGATTACTGCAAGCCAGGTGAACTCTGTGAAAAACCTTCGCTCCTGTTTGGTTTGGGTGGTTTTATGGTTGTTTGTTTTTCTCATTAAGCATTACTGGGTTTCCTTCCCCTCTAAAACAACAACAAATGGGGTTCTCTGCCCTGTTTATACTGCAGAGACACGACACCAGATGGGGCACCCAAGCCCAGAGCCGGAGGAAAGTCTGTTCCAGATGGCAAAGTGAAATATTGCTAAATATGCCTGCAAGGTATTTGAGCACAGCGTGACAGACAGCCAGAACAAACAGGGATGGGGGAAAAGCAGGATAAACAACAGCTGAGGAAAGGCTGCCTTTTTGTGGATGCTCCAGCCTTGCCTGTGTCTAAGGAGGAGCATGGAGGTGTTGGTTAGAGCAGGGACCAAGACAAAGAGATTGTAAGGCAGCTCTGGAGATGGGCACTGCAGCTCAGTTCCAACTGCAACAGTCCCACCATCAGGCTCTTCTTTAAAGAACATGGAAATTTGGTTCAAACAGCTTTGGGGGTTTTGGTTTTTAGGGACGGCAGCACATTTCTAGAGACATTGCCCTGGGTGTTGCTAAAAGCATTCTTTCATGGAGTTACCTCTCTAAATCATTTTGGCTCTGGTTGTGTGATGAGCACAGGTTATGAGGCAGGCCCAGAAAACACCAAGATCTGTCTCCTTTCAGATGGATCCCCTGTGCCCAGCCCTTGCAAAGCTTGTTAATTTCTGGGAAGAGCTATACCCTTGACAATTTTCAGTTCTTTCTTTGAGCTTTTCTGGTTTTCAATGCCTTGATGCTTCAGCAAGGCTTCTCTACTGACTTCTTCTCTGGTGTGTTCCCAACAAGTGGTAGAAAATCCCAGGTCTCTCACCCTTTAGAAGAGGATATTAAGCATGGAAAAGAGTGTGAATTGTGAAATTCCTAAGCCCAGATTAGAACTCTGTTGTTTTAACAAGTTTTTGACTGAAAAAATCAAGAACGTTTATTATTAAAGGAAAAAAAGCCCAAGGGCTGAACTAAAAGATCATTTTTTGCTCTTTTCAGCAAATAGAAAAATAGTAAAATACAGAATCATAGAAACATGGAATAGTTTGTGTTTGAAGGGACATTAAAGCCCATCCAGTGCCCACCTGCCATGGGCAGGGACACCTTCCACCAGCCCAGGCTGCTCCAAGCCCCATCCAACCTGGCCTTGGACACTTCCAGAGATCCAGGGGCAGCCACAGCTTCTCTGGGCACCCTGTGCCAGGACCTGACATCTAGACAGTTTTACTGCCAGTATTTTAGGGTTTATGGAACCTTTTAAAGGAAATAGTTTATTTCTGTAGGAAAATAATTTCTCCCCACACTTTGTCTAACTGCTTTTCTCTTAAAAGTCTCTTTCTCCAAAGTGAGGCTTATTTTTCCTTTATTCAAGGTAAAGTCCACCAACCACCTTCAGTGAACGGATTGGAGGAAGGGTTGGGGAAATGTGGTGCTGTATCATCAGGTACTGTGTGACACAGGATAGCCCTGACAGCAGAGGCAGGGGGAAGAGGGACCATATCACAGCTTTAGATATTGTCCTGTTTTTATAAAAGCCTCTCTGAGGCTTTCAGAAAATGCACAAGAGCATTGCGTGCTTTGGGAGATAAATTTTCTCATCTACCTGAGGGAATGAACACCACCATCCCCACCCTGAGTGCATGAAGTCATAGGGATTCTGTTTTTTGGGAGAGCAGTGTTGCTGTCAGCAGCTGTGCTGCCGTGTAGTGAAAGATTAATGTGATCCATGAGAAAAAGACAAGGAATATAACACAACCCAGAGGCAAGAGCGCTTGTGATGCTGTGCTGGTCTTCACTCTGAGACTGTTTCTGTAGTTTTTATTAAACTTTCATTAGCTGGCAGTGCATTCTAAAGACCACACCGAGCTGCTCAGCTTTCTGGAGGGCACAGTGTTTCTAAAGCTCTCTGGAAGCAGAGATCCAGGCTCACTGGGGATGCTCAAAAGCAAACTGGGAAGCAGTTGGAGTTGGTTATTGCTTGACCTTCGGGTTAGTTAGGAGAGATTGTGCAGGACTCTGCTCCAGACTTCAGCAAAGCAGAATTTATAAAGTAATATTGGCTGCCACAGAGTGGTGGAGAGTGTTGGGGTTGGAATGGGAGCAATAACAGGACTGGGGGGTGGAAAAACAAAGGCAGCTAATTTCCAGGATGGAAGGATTATGGCATAATGCTGCTTTGGAAATTACATCTTGGACTGCCCAAATTCTCCACCAATACTTGGATCCAAATATTAAAGAAAGCCCTTGAGGTTAAATCCAGATGAAAAAACCACGTGAGCTAAAGAGACGCAGCTCCCATGCTGAGAGTAGAATTTCCAAGTTTCCATGAAGTCCTTTAGGTTTAATCCAGGAATGCTAATTAGTTCTTTCACAGTGACAGGAACATTTACAATTCCACCATTTTCTCTGATTTTGTTCACCCCTGTCCCCTGTTCCTCAGGGTCCTGAGGTCCGTGGGAACAGTTTCCTGAGGATAAGGGAGAGGTGGAGGTGCAGCAAGCAGTCCCAAGGCTTTCCCAAGCCCAGCACATTGATATTTGGGACTTCCTCCTGTTCCTGCTGAGTCTGCTTGAGGTCACTCTTGTACAAGGGCCAAGGTGTGCTGCCTGCTCCTCATGCCCCAAATTAACTACCTATTTTACATATTTTATGCATGCAGGCAGGCATTTGTGATTTATCTTTACAGCCCCTGGACCATGGCAGCACGCTGTGCTCCAACTTTAAGTCATCAGTTTGTCTCTTGTGTTGGCATTTTTGGGAGCCTTTGTAACACTCCTGTTTGGTTTGGCTGTAGGTTTTATCAAGGTGGGTTTTAGTACTGACCTTTGTAGTTGCAGAGATTTTGCTGATCACCAAAATAATGTTTTGTTTACACAGTCTAATCATGTAGATGTCCTTCATGTAGGATTGTTAACAGCTCCTCCTGGAGAAATAATGACCTCTTAGAAGGCACACAGGACACAATGCTTTGGGAATTAATTGCCATCCCCACCACACCAGTCAAATCAGGGGTACAGACACAGCTTAGAATTTCTGCTCCGTAATAAGTACATGGAGTACAAATGTGCCCAAATTTTGGTAGGATTTACCCTAAACATTTCCAAGAGGAAAAAGTACCTGACATCAAATATGGCTAAATAAAATACAACTAAAACTGTGTCTATAGTTTAGTTGCTTGCAAATTTTGATCAATAATGTGAGGTCAGATCAGAGCTACTTAAACTTTTTTCCAAATTAACCAACATGACAAAACCCGTGGTGAATTACAGACAAAATGGCACAGAGTACTTCAGATCTTTCTTTGACTATAAAAGTGGTTTTTAATGAAACGTGTTAAATTGATCAATATTAAATATGAGAATGATTTATGCAAAGACAACAGTTAGAAGAGCACAGCTCTGCTGCTCTGGGATGGCTGTCTAAGCCCTACAGTGTACATAAATTCTGTTTTGGTTCATTCCCTACTGTTTGCACAGCACATTTTAAATGGGAAGAAGGCTATCCACAGTATTCCTTACTCTCCTGTTCCCTGCTCTTGCACTCTGGCCAGCACACTGTAGGAATTTGGAGGTGCACAGGAATTTTCTACGTCCCTACATAAAGGAAAAGCCATAGGAATATCTCACACTTAAACTTTCACAATAGGAAATGTACTCGTGTGCTTGACTTTACAGAGAAATGTCTGCTCCTTTCTCCAAATACAATGTTCCAGGAGCAAAGCTCTGGATCTGATTTACAGGAAGGCTGGAGGCCACTGTTTAAAAGATGGGGATACCCTCGGTGTTTAGAGGTTTTTCTTGTATTCTGAAGTTGAGCAGAAATTCTTGAAAAAGTCCAGAAGAATTAATGGGAGCAGACCAGAGGTTATCTCATTACCTTGGGGGCCAGGAAGGGAGGATTTGAAACAGCAGTGCAGATGCTGATTAATGTAAGAGGTTAATAAAGGGCAGGATACACAGAATTATCTCGTAATAAGGGCATTCAACTTAAGGAATTAAAAGCCTCAATAAGAAAATTATTCACAATTATTAACATTCACTGATTCTGGTGAATATGCAGCTGTGTTTTAAAGTGCCCGGAAAAACAAGAAACTCTTGTTTCAAAGCAAAATTAATTAGACTTAATAAAAGTAAAAGGCAGAGGATGCATGGTCAGCCACCTGCTACTATTTGCTTTGTTCATGGAAAAATATTTTGTTAGACCTTTGCCTTATTTTTATTATTATTTTTTAATTATTATTATCGATTTTCCTCATTTGTCACCTTCCTCACACAGGTCTTCTACTTTATGAAATGAATTGAAATCCACGAGTTAAAGAAAGCCAACAGAAAGATGTTGACAAGATTGAAAAGATGTTCATAAGGAAGCAAACTGCTAAAATTACCTATAACTTCCACATTTTAATTTATTAAACCCATTCCAGCCTTGGAGACATTTTAATCTTCTCATTGATCTTTGGATGCAGTAAATGCTGTCTCCCATGGGGTGGCCAGAACAGTTAATCCCATCATTTCTTCCACCTGGAGCGTTTCACTGCTTCGACCACACAACAAGCCGTAGGAAGAGGGGGAATGGCTTCAAGTTGTGCCAAGGGAGGTTGGATATGAGGAAAAATTTCCTCACTGATGGTCAAGCACTGGACTAGGCTGCCTAGGGCAGTGATGGAGTCATCATCCCTGAAGTGGTCAAAAAACAAGTGGAGGTGGCAATCTGGGACGTGGTTTAGTGGCAGGGTGGGTTTTAGTCAAAGGTTTGATGGCCTTGGAGGTCTTTTCCAGCCTTAATGATTCCATGAGTCCATGATTCAGAGGCCTGAGCATGAGCAGTGGTCCAGCATGCACTCCTGCTGAACATGCCCGTGCGTGGATGGTAACTTCCAGGAAAGCTGGTTCTCCAGAAGGAAAGAACAGACACACCTCAGAGTGAGGAAATTACGTCAACCTGGCTTCTGTCCTCCATATTCTACATCTTTATGAAAATAGACAAAGGAAAAAATTCTCTTAAATTGCAACGTCATCTGCAGACTGAGAGGAACTGAGTGTTTTTTAGATCATGGTGTTCAGATGAGACTGTAAATTCTTAGCTCTTGTGAAATTCAAGTTACAGGTCAGAAGTCCGGTTATGTGCCCCACCGGCAGATCTGAAGTCATTTAGAATTAACAATGGAGTCTGTTCTTCGTTTTTAGCATTCCCAGTAATAACTTCTAATGAAATTATCTGTATGATATCCATAACATTAATTTATGGAAAAATCCTATGCACCACACATGGAAGTGCTCAAAGTGTGTAGAAGTGGTGCTTAAAATATGGTCCTGGCACCATTAGGTTAATGGTTGGATTCGTCTTAGAGGTCTTCTCCAGCTTAAATGTTCCTATGATTCTATAATACCTTCAAATAAACCTCTAGAATTATTCTTTTGTAGTATCCCAAGCTGTGATTTATTTATTGAACAGCTTGACTCATGTCACTGCATCCTTTCCCTTATCCTCTTATCTTGAATTTTGAATCTGAGTATGAGAAATAAGTGGGTTCTTAGAGGAGAGGAATGGTGGTGGATGAGACAGCTCTGAAGCCAATTACACATGTAAATTACAGGAGGAAAAACTTCCTTTCTAATGTGTGCTCGTTGAAGGCAATCATCAGGTAGGAATGGATCCTGCTGAAGCAGCTTCTCACTGATTTCAGTGTAACCAGCTTTTCTTTAATTTGTTTTTATTTAATTCAGCATAATAAAAACTAACATATGCAACAATTTTAAAGAATTCTTCTCCTTTTAATGCATTAAAGTGGAAGCAGAGTTCCTTTGCATAATTGCATTAGTAAACAGATTAATTTACATTTTAATTTACATTAGCAGTGTAATTGGGATTCCAAAGTGTAATATACAGGAAGGAATGAAAGCAGGAACAAAGTCCCGAAGCTACTAAAGGATGGAGATGCCAGACTCCAATTAAGACATTCTTTTGTCAAGCCTTATCTCTGAGGTTTGCAAGATTAACTTGAAACAAAATGGCTGGCTTTTATCTCCCCTGTTGCTGGTTTTAATTCCACAACTTAAAAGGATTCCTTTGGAGATTTATGTGAGGAAGGCAATTTCTTCCACTGTGTCTTTCCAGTACCACTGGCCCTATTTTGGGATAAATGGTGTAGCTAAGAGGAATATTAATTCTGCCTCAGTGCCCCTTGCTCTTGCCTCAGAGAAGTTTCCTTTTTAAAGCTTTATTTCTGAGTGCAGTTTGTTTACTCCGAGGTTACACGCTGAGTAACACATCCCACAGGGGTGGTTATGTTCTGTGATGAGTAAATACATTGGTGTCCTGCAACGGCACAATGATTTGTGCAAAAATGAGTGGCCAGCTCCCATTTTGGGAAGCTTGGAGTGAGTTTTTGTACAGAACATGCGGCATTTGAGCCAGCAGCGTGCCCGGGGGCCAACGAGATCCTGGGGAGAGCAATCCCAGCAGGTCAGGGAGTGATCCTGCCCCTCTGCCCAGCCCTGACAGCACCTCTGGAGTGATCCTGCCCCTCTGCCCAGCCTGGGAGCACCTCTGGAGTGATCCTGCCCCTCTGCCCAGCCTGGGGGCACCTCTGGAGCTCTGTGTCCAGCTCTGGCTCCCCAGCACAGCAGGGCCAGGGAGCTCCTGGAGCGGGGCCGGCGGAGGCTGCGCAGCTGAGGAAGGGCCTGGAGCATCTCCGTGCCCAGGACAGGCTGAGGGAGCTGGGGCTGCTCAGCCTGGAGAGGAGCCCCAGCTGAGAGGGGCCCCCAGCCCTGGGTGTCCCTGGCTGCAGGGAGGGCTCAGGGCAGGGCCCGGGCTCTGCTCCGGGGCCCAGCAATGGCACCAGAGCCACGGGCAGGGCCTGAGCCCAGCAATTGCCCTGCACAGGAGGCAGAACTGCTGCCCTGGGCAGGGCCCAGCCCTGAGCAGATTGTCCAGAGAGGCTCTGGGGTCTCCTCCCTGGGGATATTCCAGAGCTGTGTGGACACAATCCTGTGCCCTGTGCTCTGGGATGGCCCTGCTGGAGCTGGGAGGTGGCACCAGTGACCCTCTGTGGGCCCTTCCAGCCTGACCCATTTTGAGATTCTGTGACGGCTGCATGAAGAGCCTCCCTCTGAGTTCATGCATCAAAAGGAGCCCTGGTGAAGTCAATCAGATTCTACCCCAGGGGAGTAGAATCTGAAAAATAGAGAAATCCAGCCCAATGGCTTATTAAAGGTGGGAAATTCCTGGTTTTGAACACAAAACCCCAAATTTGACAGATGCCCAGAGCACACAGAACGAGTGACTCAGTAACACGGCTGAACCCGAACAGAGCCTGGAGATCCAGAATTCTGCGTTAAACCAAGAGCACTGCACACTTTGGAGCCCTTCTGGGTTTTTTCATGCAGTAACAGAACCTAGATGGGCATCGGGGTGAATTAGTCCTTACAGGCAGAAATCAGTCCAAGTAAAACAGTTTGGCCTCAGATGGCTTATTTGAAGCAATTTTTAATCTGGGGATTTTAGCAGATTTACTCCAGACTTGGTGGTCAAGTCTAATCAGAAAAAAATAGGTAAAGAAAGCAATATACAGATTTCTATAGAGCTGCAGGCTGACTTGTGACTTGTGCACTGTCCTGGTTTTGACCAAGTGTTATCCTAAATGGTCCAGAGGGCATTTAAAAATCCTCCTGGAAAAAAGTATTATGGAAATCCTGCTGGAAGAAGTCTCGTTGCAACCTTCAGCGACTAGGTAGGCTTAAACAAAACACATGGAATTAAAAAGAGTGTCCAAAATATGGTTACAAATCTGGGAATGATATTCTCTTTGGCTATTTTGGTGTCCAATCTTTCAAATTTAATAAAGCGTTGACTTCATGTGGCAGTCCCAGAACTGTCCTATCGTGAATATTTTAATCAGTGTTGAGCTTCCCTGTTTCAAGCTCACTGACTGCTCCTTCAGTAGTACTGTTAAACCTGATAAACAGATATTTCCTAATCAAATTTCCTAATTTCCTAATTTCCTAATCTGATTTCTTAATAGAGTTCATTGCCATCCAGCATTTTACATGTACACTAATTTTCTCATATTCTCTGATTTATATTAATCTGATGGGTGTTTCTTCATGGTAATTGCTTTCATCACTCCTTTCTGAAAGTCCACGTTCCACAGGATCTTCTTGGAAGGGGAGGGTGGGGGGGGGTTAGTAAATAAGGCTTCATGCATGTAATGATGTTCAGTAGTTATTGTTCACATTTTTTTCTTCTGCTACAGAATCAAATAAAGCATTTGAGAATTTAATTATCTGAAACAGCTTGATAGAGAACTTCTGGAAGAGAATTACTCTGATAACAAAGTCAGTTATCACAAGATAATAGAACTGACCAGCAAAACCAAGGATGTTAAGTAAGGATTCAAGTACCCCAGTGACATAATCCAGCATTATCTGGAAATCACTCTCTTCCACTGGGTGAAGAAAAGTCATTTTATAGTGCACTGCAGGATTGAGGTTTTCATTTGTTTAGCCTTTAGGAACAACTTTAAGTGGATGAGATTTCTAATAGGGTTTGAGACACATCTGGCTTGGTAACATCTGCTTTATCTTAAAAATATGCTTTAAAGGGACAAGCCAAGCAGCAAACTCTCTCTGGTGCCTCACTCAAACTGCTGAGTGAAGTCTCTTTGTCTTACGAAGGAGGATAATCCTAATTCCAGACATGACTGGATTGCTTTTCCCTAGTCTTAAGTATCTATTAATACCTAGGAAATTCAGTTTAGAGACTACCAAGAGTCTTCCAACAATCAATATAAGTGATCATGTGGCCTAACTTTGCTGACATGTGAACAAGTACCCATGAAAATGAATACCCTGTGCAATATCCAACTAAAATAAACCACAAGACTAAAGTAGGCTAATCCTTAGAATTCCTTAATGGCACTTGTGCTCAGCTATCAGTGTCTCATAGGATGCTTCCAATACTTACTGTATTCTTGTCTACAGTGACCTCAAATAGTTATTAGGAAAAAAAATGGAACTCTAATTCAAAAATCACACTCACATAGAAAGCTTTCTCTTGGTTAGTAGCACTGATTTTTTAAATAGAAATATTTAAGTATTTCAGCTTAATTTAGCTCATAATGAAGTGAGGGGGAGTAGGGTTTGCTTTATCTATGTCACTGTGGGCCAGGAGCCAGGGAATCTGTGTCTGAGCAGGGTGTGTCCCACCACCCCAAAATTAGCTCTGTTCCACGTGCACAGACAGGAGCATCCTTGGAATTTGCATATTTTCCTCTGGCTGGGGTGTAAGGATGCATGCACAGATATTTGACAAAACATTCAGCCACACATCTGGTGTTCCCCTTGCTTTGTCTCTCATCCTGCTGTGATTTTTCAGTGACATAAGAAGACTTTTGCCCGTGAGCCACTTGACTTCAGCTGAATTTTACCAACACACACAGCCATCACACATCACATATTGCTCATGCACTAAAATTACACCAAAGAATTCCTAAAAGCCTTTGCAGTAGAATTTTGGGGTTAATTTAGCAAATTCAGTGTGCCGTAAAGTGATTGGATTGGCTGCAGGTCATGACGTGATTTAATCAGCCAGTGAACATTGGGGTTACTACATCATCATGGTCACATCCAGGCTGACAGTAATTAATGAGGTAAAAATGAGCCACTGAGCATGCTACAGACAGGACCTGTTGCCACAGTAACCCAATGTGACATTGCTGAGATAAACTCCAAGCTCAATTCACCTGGAGTAAGCATTTCTTCCCTGGATATGCCAGCTTACTTAGAGGTTCAAGGTTTATTACAGAGCCTGGTCCACTTTTAGTGGTGCTTTATATCATGTTGTGTTTAGCTATAAATGAAATAAGTGCAAGAAAGGAGTCTCAGCTCCTCAGCCCTCTGCATCGTTTAGCATCCCTACAAATAATCCTTATATATATTTAAAAAACAAGTGGCTGAACAAATCCTACTTGACATGATTCGAAATAACAACAATTCAGCGTTCAAGAGATTTGCAGGATGTGATTTTTTTAAAAACACCAAACACCTTTGCTGCAGTGACCATAGTCTGGCTGCTCTATAGCCTCTCTTCTGTCAAAAAATAAACCTTCAAATGTTTTGTGTCAGGTGATGGTTTCAGCAATGCTTTTAAAGACCTGCCAGTAGATGGGTGTTCTGGATGCTGGCAGAAACCTCCTTCGAAAAGCCATCTGTTGACAAATGATGTCTCCTCCTCGTCCCCAAGGATGTGACCCTTTCCTCGAGCTTGCCTTGGACACAACATTATTATTTCACGTCGTGCAGCTCACTTTCCTGTGGTAAGAGAGGGGTTGATCGTGTCATCCCTGAACTGTCAGCCTGCTCCAGTGCACTGTTGCCTGAGGGACTCAAAGGTATGATTCTCATTAACTCTTCATGAAAGTCAAAACCTTCCATAATGCATCTCCAAACCCCGTGCTGGCGCTTTGCTGTTGCTGTATGGAACACTCCTGACAGACAGAGACTGCTGGCAGTTGCCCCTTTCCCAGTGCTGTTACCCCAGCTCTGCCTTGACTTTTGCTTTGCAGTGAAATTCTGCTGAACAAATGTTGGTTAAAGCCTTTTACAATGAGGAAAAAATAACTTTTATTCAAAATGAGCTGATGCTTTCTGTCTTGAGTAGCCTTTGAGTGAAGTGTTGCAGTTACAGGTACTTAAAGTCTTAAAAATCTGTGAACATCAAAGACCAGCTACATTCTTGACTTCTAAAGGAAGAACCAGGAAAAGGTTCACAAAGTAGATATTTCCTTCAAATTCTCGTCCCAGGCAATCTGCTTTACCAGTATCAAAACTCTTCCTCACAGTTATTCCCAAATAGAACAAATATTGTGAGGGTTGCCCAGAGAAGCTATGGCTGCCCCTGGATCCCTGGAAGTGTCCAAGGCCAGGTTGGATGGGGCTTGGAGCACCCTGGGACAGTGGAAGGTGTCCCTGCCCATGGCAGGGGGTGGAAAAAATGGGATTTAAGGTCCCTTCCAACCCAAACCGTTCCATGTTTCTATGATCCTGTGAAATCCTTAAATATCAGCACATATAAATGCTAAAAGTAGAAAGATTTATTCTCTTTGAGCCACGAAACTGACCTTTTTGGTTGCCACCCAGTATTGTCTCTGCTGATGTTTGTAAACAGAATTCAGTTTTCACTGAATGCAATGTAAAATGTAAACCTAATGTAGAACTCTCAAAAAACCCCCCAAACCACTCTCATTTAAAGTAAGCTTGTTATTATTTGGAAAAGTTTGAGAAGTTTTAAACGCTTTATTAAACATCCAAAAAACTTCTGAACTAAATATCAGATCTCATCAGCAAACAGGACTTCACCAAGGGCAAGCCTTGCCTGACCATCCTGGTGACCTTAGATGGTGATAAACCCTTAAAAATTATAGCTTAAAATTATTATATAGGGAAGGGTTTGAGGGTAGTGCCAGGATTTAAACAAGCAGCCATGGCCACCTGCAGTTGTTGCAAACGTGGAGTTCCTGTTGTGCACATGGAAGGACTCTGGTAGCACCGAGTGCTCCAGGAGCTTGACACTGTGACTCTAATTGCATTTAATAGTCCATTTAATATTTTAAACCTAATGCATTCCACAAAGTGGTCATACTGATTTTTTATATCTTTTTTTCTTTTTTTTTAATGTAACATTTTCTTTCATATATTAAAATATTGGCTGGGAAACCTTTCTGTGCACTTCTGAGGAAAGTACAAGTTACAAAACTTGCAGCCAGACCAGTTCAGGTAGAAGGTTCCCCTTTTTACCACCCCTGCACACTCTTAACTCAAAGAGAAACACACTTTATAACTTGGCACTCTGTTAGCTAACAAAATAAATACCCCAGGTGATCTGATCTGCCCAACAATGTGACCCACCTCTCTGTATCTTTTATCTTCTTTTCTGCCCAAATCCACGTTCTTACCTCTTCCTTTTTAATTCAGTGAGTCAAGTAGCTCCAAATACTCAAACTGTCACTGTACTATAATTTAATTCATATACATTCCACAGCTCATTTGATATCATTAATGTCAAGATTGAATGGCCTCTTACAAGCAATGATTCATTAGCACAGCACATTCATTATTATGTTTGTCTTTCGACAGATTTTCCTTCATTCATCTATCAGCACTGGAAGTTTCTCATGAAATTCCATCGTTTATTAGTGCAATAACAGGTCTGTGAACATCTGCTTTTTTATTTGCTGTTTGTTTCAGGAGCAGTCCTGAGGCAGTTCAGGTTCTGTCAGCACAAAAGGGGAGCTGTTTGCTGATGTTTCATTTATGTGCGTGTGTTCTGCTTTTTGGGGTATTGCTTTTACCTTGCCTTTGATTAAAACTGAATTTACAGCCTCAAAATTAAGTGTTCAGACACGCAAGGACTAAGCCTGCCTAATTAGGCAGGACTGAGCAATAGAATCAGGTTTAAGTAAGGCAACAGCTGTATTGGGAGGGATTCACCTCTCTAAAATGTGGATGCTGAAAGTTCTTTCATGGAATCAATAAAACCTGAGAAAAAATGAAATCAGATGTGACCAAGTCCTTCTGCTTTTCCCAACCCTTTTGCAATATATATTTACTAAATTAAATGACTATTTTTTCCATTTTAAAGAACTTACACACTTTCATGAGCACTTTCCACCTGAAAAATTGTGTCTTCATCATGCAGTGGGATTATCTGTGTAATAATTTGTGTTGGCAACCTGTGCCACGGCCTCACCGCCCTCACAGGGAAGAATTCTAATGTCTTTCCCATGGACCACATCCTTGGATTTTTTACTATAATTACTATAACTAGCTCAGAGATTAGGCCACAGCTAGAGTAATCCGGCATTAACAACTTGCCTATAGGATAACCTTTAAATGCTTAATGTTGTCTCTATTCATACCAATTTCTTTATATGAATATTAACTGCTATCTTAGTCTTAGGTTCTTAATATATCACTGAAACCTTTGGTGTTTTCAGTGTCTTCACCAGCTGCCCCTGAAGACAATTCAAGATCAGTTCTGAATATAAAGCATCTTTAACCAGTAGCAGTTACAGATGAGGAATCAAAGGCAAAACTAGTGATTAATCTTTTTTTTTTGTTTTTGTTTCCTTTCTTTTTTATCAGAGAGTGTCTTAGACAGAAACGATGTAATTTGATAGATATTATAGGAAAAAAATTAATTTGTACTGTGTTTTATCAATTTGTACATGAAGGGTTTTTTACCAACAATGATTTTATTGAACTGAATGAATGCAACAAAGGAATAAAACAATCAGTTCTGTTCAAAGTACTCAAGTAGTCACAGTTCTTCCCTGAAACTGAGAAAACTGGGAAAATCCCCCCGCTGTGTAAGGGTATGTGGAAGGAGAATGTCTGCTTTCTGGTCAAGGACCTTTCAGTGCAAAAAATAATAAATTAAAGAAGGAAGATTTAGATGAGAACATTCAGGAAAAAAGCCTGCCCATGAGCAGAACAAACCTGGTCTGTCACACAACCGCAGAGGACACGTGGAGTGAGAGGAGGCTTTTTTTGCTGTAAGATTATCTAAGGAAGAACCTTGCCAAACCGGGATGTACTAGTTTGAAAAGAAACCAGGGGGAGACTCCAAGTCAGAACTACAATTTACTAGGAAAATTAAGATAAAGGCAGAAAACACTGGCTTAAACTGACAGAGTCAGGATACAGCCTGACACCCTGTCGGTGAGGGTGGTGGCAGCAGTGCAATTAAACGGTGGCTGCAGTCCTCCTGGAGTGATGGATGTGGTTCTGTTGAAGCAGTGATCCTGTAGAAGGGTCTGGCCTTCCTCTGAAGGTCCAGCAGTGGTTATGTAGCTCTTGTCCTCTGGGAATCCTGTAGGTCAGGGCTGCCTGTGGCGTTCCAAACCGCAGATTAGATCCAGGTAGGAATGCTCGGTTCCTCCCCCTGGGTGGAGCATCTCACAATGGGATGATGTAATTCTGTAAGTCATGCAGTGAGGCTGGATGGTCCTTTAGCAGAAGATACCTTCCTGGAGGGACTTACCAGGGATGTGTCATGAAGGAGATAAAGAGCACTGCCCCACCTGTGCTAACAGCTTATGAAGATGGTGACAGAATGCACATTTTTGGTTACATTTTACCTTCTAACCTAAGACATGGGGTTATAAGGGAAAAGAAGGAGACAAACCCACAGACACACAAATCATGACCTGATTTGGGTGCTCAATGTCAAACTCAGCCACTGCCTTGGAGAAATCATTGCCTGCACCTGTAACTGGATGCTGTGCTGGGGCTGGTGCTATTTTATGGGTCCTTTCAGGGCAAGACAATGAGAGCTCAGTGTTCAAGAGCCTGTGCTGTGCCTGTCCCTTGCTTGTAGAGCCAGACATGTCCAGGATCACATTCCCTCTGGTAGGGTGGTCTTTCACCTGGCTTAAGTTATCCTTCATGCATTCCAGGAGACTCCTGGATTCCCTACAGCTGCTTTTCCAGCACGTGTTGGAGGGGTTGGAGTCATGCAGCAGGATGAGAGCCTGGGAGCAGGACACTCCTCTAGCTGGAAAAAGACATCCTCATCAATCAGCTCCCCTTGCTCAGGGATGAGTCAACAGAAGGCATTTTAGTGATTGTATAAGATTGCATACAACAAATTATATGATATCAAGAAGAGGGGGCTGTGTAAGACATGCTGGATGTGTAGGAGAAGGGCTGTTAGTAGGGAAAAGAGGGATTGGGGTGGATTTGGGAAGGAACAACCATGGAGAACAGAGGGAAAAGGAGATAAAAGAGAAGGTCGTGCATAGACGGGTTGTTGCTCAGGACAGTGGGAGGGATCTGCTACATCCCCAAATCCACCAGAGCCAGGTACCTCTAACATTTTCCTGGTTGTGTTTTAGCTGCCCAGAACAGACAAATGAAAAATATTTTTAGCTTTTTGTCCCAGAAATGAAGCCACAGTTAATTAAAGGTGAAAATATAGCCTGGCATAACTTAAGAAAAGGCTCAGTAGTGCTCCCTCAATTCTGCCTTGCAGGATTTTTCTTGCTCCCCTTTCCAGACATAACTTTTGGAAGTGCCAGAGCTGTCAGCTCAGAGCTTTCCTTTCCCAGCCTGGTTGTTTAAAGGTACTGTCAGCATTCCCAATGCCATTTTATAACCCTGGCAGCTCTGGGAATTTTGGAACTTAATTTCTGATGTTCGGAATATTGCCTGAGGGAGGTGCTTTAAAATCGATGTGCGAAAATCAGTTTTACCTTAAAATGTGAGGTCAAGGAATAAATGGTGCTGTGCCACTGAATAATTAAGGCAGGGCATGATTTTCATCATGAAGATGGAGAATCCAGCTGCCAGGTTTGTGAGGAAAAAACAGGTAAATGCAATCTGAAAAACACTTCAAAAATTTTAGCATGTTCTGGTATAAACAAGGATGGAGTTTGGGGGTTTTTTTTAAGTATTAGATCTTGAGGAAAAAGGAGGAAAAGCTCTGGCTGCAAACCCTCTTCTGAGTGGCTGAGTGAGCAAGCAAAAAGTATTCAAATATTTTTAAAAAGTTTTTAGAAGTCTTTTTCCCTCAGGGGAAAAAAAAAAGAAAAGTCCAAGAGGACTGACTTTGGTCACGGGAAGGGAAGGGAGGGGAAGGGAAGG